>CAWUCO010000198.1:0-66454 GCA_963920705.1 Odiellus spinosus
GGCGTGTATCGAGAGTTATTGTGTATTCGTGTGGTGCCAGGTGGAAACAGAGTGAGAACTCCGTTATGCGGAAGAAACTCGCTTCCATCCAGCTTATCCCGCTTCTCCGAATCACGTCTTCTTATCGTACCGTATCAAATGACGCTTTATGTGTCATGGCTGGGTTTCTCCCGTTAGAATTAACGATAGCTGCTGATGCTTCCCTTTATAGAGTGGTTAATCGTGGGATGTCGGCTCGTATTGTCGGCGAAGTAATTGACCCTCCTCTTTTTAGGAGTTAGCTGATAGGTGGGACACTCACCCGGCAAATAGGCATATTACTTACCTCGATCAATGTATACCCCATACGCATGATTTAGAGGCCTTTACTGACGGGTCGAAAGGAAATGATTTGGTAGGCTCTGCGTTTGCAGTTTTTTTCTCGAGGGTTGAGGTTCATTACGAGCTTTTAAGGCTTAGTGATTCTGCGACCATTTTTCACGCGGAAGTGTGGGCAATTTTTGCTGCCCTGTTATAGTTTGATCGTTGTAACGTTCAAACGCCGTTTTACGTTTTTTCAGATAGTCGGGCTGCTATTGCAGCAATCACTGGTTCTAATAACCAGTTGAAATTAGTATCCGACGTAAGTGATATGTTAAAAGGATTTAGGTCCCGGGGTTTCTCAGTGAACCTTTCGTGGGTTCGGGCTCATGAGGGTATTCGCGGGAATGAACGCGCTGATCTTCTTGCGAAAGAAGCTGCAGCCCTTCCTACCATTACTCAGCTAGTGCACCTTTCGAAATTTGCTTTTAGATCGAGACTTAAAAATATCTGTTTAGAGAGTTGGCGACTTCACTGACATTGCTCTGAGAAGGGTAAGCCGGTTTACGCTTTTAGACCCTCGGCCACAGAGGATTCTGAGGTTTCTGACCATTCGACCAGTCAGGTCATTAGTGGTCATGGTCAGTTTCCCCAGTATCTTAACCGTTTTCAACATCTAGATAATTCCCTGTGCCGACGCTTTGCACTACCTCCTAGAATGTCTGTTAGCTGCGGAATTCTTTCCAAATAGGCCCCCTCGGGATAATATCCCTGACGGGTACCTGGACCTCCCTGAGGTTCGAAACGCTGTTCGTCGGCTCGTATCGCTCTTAATTGAGACGTATTCCGCGGGTAGGGATTGACCCTAGTCGAGGGTGGACTCCAGACTTATTCCGGGGCGGACTCCGGCGTCGCGCGGGGTTTTCTCTGTGGTTTTAGGCATGTTAGTCTAGGCAATTTTATTGGTGTACTCGGGTGTTTTGGGAGTACCCTCCTCGTATTCATTTCTAGTGTTAAAGTTACCATCTTAAACTAGTGAGAGCCCGAAAGGACATTTGGGACTGCCACTCGTTTCTTTGGCTGTTTGTATCGCCATCGATTCCATGGGAATAATGATGACGGCAGTCTATCCCCCGTTATGTGCAAACGACATGGGGGTAAAACTCAAACTGAATGTCCGTAGCCAGGGTAACAATATTACTTTAAAAAAATGGATATCCTCTACTTCTCCTCAACCTTGGAACCAATAAAAATTGCTATAAATAGAACCTGTTTCTGGAGGAAATGTACCCTTGTTTCAAGGTTGCGACTATACAATGGCTAGTATAGGAAGGCTGGGCGTCTCGACAGATTCAATCCGTTTCAAGAGTAAAAAATATTCATTAGGCGGTCGTGTTTATAAATTGAGATATTACGTATTAAAATACGGATGCTTCATGGCGGTTATTATAACTTCCGACAATAAAAAGTAATATTAACCGCCATGAAGTGTATCCGTCTCTTAATAACAAGAAATATCTTGCTATTCATGGCGAACTCCAATACATAGTATTCAAGCGTACGTCATCAATGACATTGCACCATGAATTCATAATATCACCAAGGATAGATATTGTAGTAGTGCTAGAATGGTTAAATTTGGAGACCATTTGGGTGGTCATTTTTCGGTATGCTTCTACTGATATACCGTATTCCATAGTGTGAGATAGGCCTCGCTTTCGTATTTAATATTTCTTAATTAATTTTAAGATAAATCAGGTTTTCTTTCCTTTTATTTCTCTAATTTTACAGTTGCCTTCCGCGGCTTTCTTAATATTTTTTCCTCGAATTCCCACCCGTGGTATCATCAAATTTCACTTCGCTCGCGAAGATCGTTACGGGGGAGCGGGGCCTTCCGCCGCTCCGCGTTAGTAGGCCTTGACTCGCTGGTGTCGCGCTCCTTGCGCTCGTGCTTTTTCCGTTCCGCGTAAGCCTATCGCCCGTCGTTCAACGACTACGGAGAAATGGGACCCTCTCTTCTCTCTTAGCAGTCGTTTTTCGTCAAGACGGGCGACGCCGCGACAGCCTTGGGTGGAATGGAAGACCAATGAGCCTAGGCTTATTAAGGCGTAAGGCCCCGTAACGGTTTTCGTCTTTACGATCTAAAACGGGTGATGATTTCGATCACTGCCTCGCCAAGTATATATATCCGCGAACCTTATTCAACGTTGGTTTAACACGCAATATAAATATTAAAGATATTTAGGTCAAACTTACTTTAAATAAAATGTAAATTATCCGATACCCAAAGCGCCTTAAAAAACCCACACAATACTTGACCACCCAAATACCGAGAGAGTTCATGATTTACCGCCAAAAGGTTTGAAATTCCAGCCCCCCTGTTAGGAAGAGGGGAAAACATAATCTCCGCCCAGGCGTGAATACTATGTAGACTCTGTTCACGAATGAAATGATGAATAAACAAGATGGTCAAGCCCATAGGCAAGCCACAACGAATATGATATAATGCTAACGTAGGAAATTGCTTTATGAAAATTTCGATTTTTTTGTGCACCTGTTTTCATTTTTCAATTGAAACTTTTTCATTTTTCAATGAAACTTTTTAATTTTTCAATTGAAACCTTTTCATTTTTCAAATGAAATTTTTTCATTTTTCAAATGAAACTTTCATTTTTCAAATGAAACTTTTTCATTTTTCAAATGAAACTTTTTCATTTTTCAAATGAAACTTTTTCATTTCTAGTGTGTTTTTTATGTTTGGTATCCTCCATGTTTTTTAAGTTTGGCATCCTCCATGCTTTTAAAGTTTTTTTAGGAATTGCTTGGCTTAGTCTTACATTACTTCTTTTTTCTTGGTTTAAAAAAATTAATATATATAGAAGTTCTGGCAAGATTGTGGCATAGTGCCTTGGCCGAGCGGTTAAAGCCGTCAAATATATACCATTATTATATATCAGATATACTAAATATAATCCAGGTTCGATTCCTGGCGCGGGCCGAAAAAAATTTAGTGGCAAATGAGTATACAAAGGATTTTTATTACTTTGCTTAATTGTATTAATGTATTTAACATATAATTTAAAGCTCTTTGCGTTATTTGTGGTTTAACCTACGCGATTACTCATTTTTCTACTCGATTATGTATTTCGTCATATTTGATGACCTCTGACTTCTGAAAGCACGGTACCTTTGGTGTGGCTAAAAATGAGAGGTTAGATAGTAACGGAAATTCAATAAGATAGATATACTTAACGGATCCATTTTGATTTTTATATATTTTATTGATAAAAGTTCAAAGTTTTAATTAAAGCGTAAACTTCATTAAAAATGAAAAATAAATTCTCAGTTTCTGAAATTGTCTATAATGGATATTGAAACGCCATGGAAAAATAAAATAAATTATTTAGTATTTATTATGGCAAGTTGGTAACTAATAATAATACGGGATCCGATATTCTGTGGGGCTGAACCGCGACATTTTCATTCCTGCCCCGAAATTTTCTGTTTGAATTGTCAATCAAGAAAAGACTGAAGAATATAGAAATTTTTTGAACTTCTTTAAAACTTGGGAGAGAAGTGGCATGGGCTGGGGCACTATGGTTAGTTCCGTCCTACGTTTGGCAAACAGAATTACTCTACATCATATTTATATGGGAGCTTATATTAGATATAGATGTTATTTGATGTAGGACTAAAAAAAGTATAGAATGTACCACCTAGCTTCTATCTGACTTTCAATAGTCCTCTTTCATTTACTTTGACCAACTCCAAAGGGGGAAAGCAACCCACTTTGGGATGATTCGTAGTAATGGCGGTTTAATCCCCCTTTTTGCCTCTCTTATTCTGTGGTTGGCCACCCCTTTGGAGAGGGTCAAAATAAATGAAAGAGGTGTGTGAAGACCTATGCAATATAATAACTGTGACATTACGTTATAAAGTAATTAATTAACTAGGAGACATTGCTTTTATACAAGTACACAATTTTTTTCAAGAAAACAATTTTATTCAAGACAACAATTTTTTTCCTGAACATTTCCAATGATTTTCCCTGACAGTTTCAGCTAATACTACCCAACCTTATATTTTTTATATAATTCCGTTCGCCAATTTTTTGTATTCGTATCTTTGTTAAAGTCTATGCATTCGTATCTTTGTTCAAGTCTATGCAAGTGACACTGTCGGCTTCGAATGGTTCCGCAGATAATGATTGTAATTTCCTAGGTTCTTGAAAGATCTTTAAATTCACGGACTTTTTAAAATATCTTAATTCCCTGACTTTATTGGTTTATTATCAAATTCTGACTTTTCCGTTTTCCCTGACCTGTGGAAACCCTGTTAAGACAACAATTTCATTCAAGACAATAATTTTATAACCGGGAAATATCTTATACCCAGGAAATATTTAACGCACACTCAGTCACTTTTCTCACTTAAAGTCACACTTTCTAAAATTGATTACTTTTTATCACTTTTTTTGGGCTTTGAATTTTTCGGCTTTTTATCTTCAGAAAATTGTATTTTTAACCCTATTTCATTTAAAAACCGCCATTTAGTTTCCTTGGTATTTTCATTTTTGGTGCTGCTACGCTTGAGATAACAATGGCTCCCAGAGAAATATTACGTGTTTTAACTTTATTGCGGAACTCTTTACCATATTATAAATTATCATTTTTTTGGGAATTATGAGATTAGACTAGGCTGTACCCATTGAATACTAAAGAATGTTTTAGCTCATAAATTTGTCCTCGAATTTAACTAGATATGTGTTAATGGGAAAATACTATTACTGATAAATATTATTTTAATATGCGAATGGGTATTTAAATTAGAGAAGTAGAAAAGAAATCTGCTGATGCTATTCAGAAAAAAATCTAGTTTTATTTTTTCGTTTCGTTGAAATTTTTCGGTTCGTAAAAATGTTTTCTGTTAGAGGAAATTTTTTCGGTTCGTGTAAATTTTTTCGGTTCGTGGTAAACCAAAACGGATGATTCATTGTTATGCCGGTCAAAATCGACCAAAACGGAAAATGCTTTGTATTGCCGGCCAAAATCTAAAAAAACGGAAGATGCCTTGTAATGTCGGCCAAAATCTACCAAAACGTGAAAATTGTCTCTCACGGCTTTTCTAATTTTTCCAATCATGGACACGTGCATTTCATAAACGATATTTGGGTTTATACCGGTAATTTTTTTATGGGCTTTATCTATACATGCGGCGGAAGAACGATAATGGTAACGGCCACCATTAGACCTATCTATTTGTTTACCTCTAGCTCAATCTTTATCTCTCTGACCCAGCGGTCATGCTCGCTCTTTACTATTTATTTCTGACCCAGATGTCGGGCTCGCCTTAGTATTGTTTCTCTGACCTAGCGGTCAGGCTAACTCATTACTATATAATTTTCAGACCCATTGGTCAGACTCCTTCATTTCTTTTACTCTGACCCAGCTGTGTAACTCGCACGAGATTTTGTCTAATTCTAGTTTTTAGGGAGAATACGAAATATTACCTAGCACGTCTATATTCTTCTCCTCCAAAGAAAAGATTTGTTGCAGCTTCGGTTGTCCTCTTTCTGTTACTAACCAGTTCATTTCACAAATATAATCAATGAAGTTCACGCTTGAATCACTCTTAATTATTTTTAACAGTTTTATATGGTTAGTATATTGTAAACCTACAGAACTCTTCGTCTGAACTTGAAAGAGGTTAGCCAGCCTAGCCCAAGCAAATTTGTTACAGCTGCATCGTATTAGTGATACAAGGGGACATTTTTTAACCTTTGTTCACTTCAATATATTTTTTACGACTTTGTTTTTCTCGCGATTTTCGGGCGAGCTTTTAAAGTCGATTCGCTATATGTTACACTATCAAGCCAGAGTTATTTTTTTCTTGCATATCCTCTTTTAAAGGGCTAACACCGTATATACTAATTTAAAGTGCTAGTACCACAGAACAAACTATGCTGATAATTCGAACTTCAAAATCCCTAATCATTGTTTGGGAAAAACCTGTTACTTAAATACAGGAAAACCTTATTTGAGATTTTGTGAGCGCAAAATTTAACAGCATCGGGATAATCTGAGTGTCGTCGTGGTATCCCATTTAATCCTAAAAATGTTGGGGAAAAAAGTTAAGTTTACTCCTAGAAATATAATTATAAAATGAGTTTTTAATCATTGAGGGTTTATAGCTACTCCTAGAAATAAAGGGAATCAATGTGCTATTCCACCAATGATAGCAAGTGCAGCTCCTATTTATAACACATACAGGAAATTGACTACTGCATCGTAATTATCATGAAGAACAGGAAATTGACTACTGCATAGTAATTATCATGAAGAACAATATCTAATGATGAGTTTGCCCAGATTACTCCTGTTAATCCTACAATAGTAAATAAAAATACAAATCCTAGGGGTTAGTTTAATGAAGGATCTATATTAGGATCTGTATCTATATATACTTCTGGGGGCCCAAAAATTCAAAATGTTGGTATAAAATTGGGTCTCCCCGCACCTAGGTCAAAAAATGATGTATTAAAATTTCTATCTGTTAATGGTATTGTTATAGCACCTGCTAAAACAGGTAAGGATAATTATAATAAAATTGCTGAAATTTTTACTGATCCAACAAATAATAAATAACTGATGCTCCTATATGTGCAATATTTCTTGATAATGGGGGGTAAGCTTTTCATTCTATTCCAGCTCCGTTTTCTACTATATTTACATGGCCAATTCGTAATGTTATTCTATGGGATGTTTTTTTTGAAAGTGGCTTACTTTTCAGATTTATTTTCTAATACTTTTAGATATTTTTCAGACTTGAATTTTCCGTGTGGTATGAATTAAGTTTCAAGCTTTATTTTAAGACTAATTTCATAATTTTGAAACAATTAGTTGGCCCAAAGTCTATTTATGAAAACGGGCGAAAAATTAAAGCGGAGAAATTGAGTGGGCAAAACCTAAGCCTTATTTGACAAATTAGGCTTAGGTTTTATATGGCTTTTTAAAATCACGCGCAGGAGGAGCGCGCTTGATTTGGAGGCTATGGGTATTGAACGCTAATGACTTAATTTCTCCTCCTTTATATTTTTGCAGTTTTTATAGATATATTGTGGCCAAACTAATAGGTGTAAAATAATAAATCTAGTCTTAAAATAAAGCCCAAAAAATATCTGGAATCATTAGAAAATAAATCTGAAAGGTAAGTCTCTTACAAAAAATCTAAATCCCATAGAATAACATTAAGTTTCAATTTCTCCGCCTTAAAAGTACTCTCCTTTTTAAAAATGAGTGAAATTCCGAACGACTTGCCATTCCGAACGGCAATAAGGAAGGCATTAACATCAAAAATAATGAATTGGAATTTAGTTTAATGGGTAACGGAAGGTTATAAAGATTTCACTGCGGCTTTCGGAGGTATTAACATCAAAATTGATGAAAAAATTAATTTAATTTTGGTTTAAAGGGCAATGGGGAAAATATTAAGATTTCACTGCGGCTGCCGGAGGTATTAACATCAAAATTGATGAAAAAATTTATTTAAATTTGAATTGAAGAGTAATGGGGAAAATATAAAGATTTCACTGCGACTGTCGGAGGTATTAACATCAAAATTGATGAAAAAACTAATTTAAATTTGGTTTAAAGGGCAATGGGGAAAATATAAAGATTTCACTGCGGCTGTCGGAGGTATTAACATAAAAATTGATGAAAAAATTAATTTAAATTTGGTTTAAAGGGCAATTGGGAAAATATAAAGATTTCACTGCGGCTGTCGGAGGTATTAACATCACAATTGATGAAAAATTAAATTAAATTTGGTTTAAAGGGCAATGGGGAAAATATAAAGATTTCACTGCGGCTGTCGGAGGTATTAACATCAAAAATGATGAAAAAATTTATTTAAATTGGGTTTAAAGGGCAATGGGAAAAATTTAAAGATTTCAGTGTCTCGCTTTGGGGCTTCCGGAGGTATTAACATCAAAAATGGGCAATGGTAAAAATGAAGAAATTTGACTGAAACAAGTGCGGCTGCCGCAGCTATTAACATCAAAAATGAAGAAATTTATTTTAATTGGTTTTAAAGGGCAATGGTAAAAATGTAGAGATCTGACTGAATCAAGTGCGGCTGCCGCAGCTATTAACATCAAAAATGGTGAAAAAATTAATTTTAATTGGGTTTAAAGGGCAATGGTAAAAATTTAGAGATCTGACTGAATCAAGTGAGGCTGCCCCAGCTATAAACATCAAAAATTATGAAAAAATAAATTTTAATTGGGTTTAAAGGGCAATGGTAAAAATGTAGAGATTTGACTGAACCAAGTGCGGCTGCCGCAGTTATTATCATCAAAAATTATGAAAAAATTAATTTTAATTGGGTTTAAAGGGCAATGGTAAAAATGTAGAGATTTGACTGAATTACTTTTTAAAGGGCTAGTCTTTTAATATAGAAGTTATCACTTTCTTGTTAGACAGATATTATATCAAAAATGTGTTTGCGAACAAAGACCCAGAAGGACATGTTATGGCCTTGAGTGTCTGAAGTGACAGATATTTAATTTTCTTTAAAAACATTAAATTCACTCGGAAATATTTAAGAAAAATCATAACAGACGATTTTCTCCCATTGACGCTTAACATTAAATTTCGCTTAATAATTTTTCAGGGATTACGTGTCAAACAAAACGAAACTTTTCGTTCGATAGAAAAATTTTTTTAATTTAGCTTTGGCTTTAGGCATAGAATCAAAGTTCTATGATCTGATCTCATACCTTAATTGGATAATGTTTTATTACGTTCATGTTAGCTTATGAATGCTTATACAAGGAATTTAAAGGGAATAAAATATCCCCATATTTTAATTTTTAATTTAGGTTGCAAACGAAAAAACCTAATCCATGGATAATGTTTTATTACAACTTGTTCATGTTAGCTTATGAATGCTTATACAAGGAATTTAAAGGGAAAAAATCCCCATATTTTAATTTCTAATCTAGGTTGCAAACGAACAAACCTAATCCATGGATAATGTTTTATTACAACTCCTCGACTTTAGTCGAGGCAATTCGTTCATGTAAGCTTATGAATGTTTATACAAGGAATTTTAAGGGAATAAAAATTCCACATGTTTTAATTTTTATTTTAGACTGCAAACGAACAAACCTAATCCATGGATAATGTTTTATTATAACTTCTAATAACTAATTAGTGGTCTCTTATGGAAATCATCATTTAAATTGCACGGTTTTAATGAAAAGAAAAATGAAAGTATTACAATTTAAAAACCTTATCCGCTCTAAAATTCGTCGCTTTGAAATTCTCTACCCTTGCGCGCACAATATAGCTTTGAAAGTACAAATTGTTATGGTTTGCGTCGTCTGTTAAGTTAGAAAAGAGATGACTTAAAACGGGCTTTAAAAAACATATTTCCCTTTATCATATACCTATTCCAATAAACCGGCGAGTATTTTTAACGATCCGTTCAATTGCGAGTCGTGGAAATTCGGGTTAAATTAAGAAAACATAAAGTGGACTCGCGTTATACTGAAAAATAACAGTTCAATACACGTTTTCCCTGAAAAATATTAAGCGAAATTTAATGTTAAGCGTCAATGGGAGAAAATCGTCTGTTATGTTTTTTCTTAAATAAAATCAGTTGTTTTGAAATTTGAAACTCTAAATCGTGCCAGATTGTGATTATATTTAAATTTTGTTTTAAAAGAAAATCTAATTATATTTAAATTTCATGTTTTAAAAGAAAATTAAATATCTGTCACTTCAGACATTCAAGGCTATAACTTGTCCTTCTGGGTCTTTGTTTGCAAAAGACATTTTTTATATAATATCTGTCACTTCAGACATTCAAGGCCATAACATGTCTTTGTTCGCAAAGTCATTTTTGATATAATTTAAGAAAGGAGGAATACCTTCTTTTTAACGCAGAAAAGGGGCTACCCATTGGCAGAGCGAGAACTCCGTGCTTTCCCCTTTTCCGCCCCCTCCCTTAAATCTGCCAACTGGGAGCACTTTTTCCCCTTCCCTTCCCCTCTTAGAGTCCGTCAACAGGGAGCACATTAACCCCCCTACCGGCCCCCCTAAAATCTGTCCGGCTTCTACTGTGTCTCGTTCGCCCTGTAGGTCTCCTTCTGGAAAAAGATAGGCTTAAAAGATAGGCTTCAACATAAATAAAAACCACAGTTTCAAAGGCTTCAACATAAATAAAAACCACAGTTTCAAAGACAAAGTCTCACAAAAATCTGTTTTTATTCAAAAGTTAATACAGACTATTTACAATCAATACAGATTATTTACAATTACATTCAAAACATTTAAAGTTATTACAGACTATTTACAATTAATGCAGATTGTTTACAATTAGTAATCTAGCCGACATAACCGTAAGGTACGGTTTCTACGTTCGGTAGTACTCGCACCTTGTCGACCTCGGAGCGGTAAATTTTATTTTCATCTCTCGAAATTAGTGTAGGGTAATGCAATCGCCTTATTTGTTTTGGGATCGGAGCCTTTCACCTTGCGACCTTCTCGCCCCCAACACCCACCAAACGCTTCAGATTATCAAAGTTGATGATTTTTTCATTTGATACGTTAATTCTGAAACCTTTCATCTTAGTGGCGTCCTTGAATTCACCGGTGTCGGGGTTGTGAATGCGAATAGCGTAGTTTTTGGGTCCGCCGCATACGAGTTCGCTAATGTAGGCCTTAGGGCCGTAACCTTTAAGCTCTTTCTTCATCTCCCTTAAATAATCACCCGTCTTAATTACAGACTCCCCAAACGGAGCCAAGAATATAAGGGAGTCAGTGTCGCAATAACACGCGTGTCTGCCAACCATCTCGAGGTATTTGAGCAATTCTAGATGAGTTAGGGCTGTAGTGTATGCGGTTAGCGTAACGCTGCCGGGCTTAAGGGTCCCCTCATTGGGTTCGTACTTGATGGGAATAGTTTCATCATTAATAGGCAAAAGGGATTTTACCTCTATGTCAGGGTTCAAAAGCAATTCGTAAAGCTTATTAGGTTCTTTAACTAGCTCAGTGCGGGGGTAGTGCAGTCTCTAGCCTAGCTTCCCCCAAAAGGAATTCAAAAAGAACTTGGAGAGGCTTCACATACCCTCATTCTTGGCTATCTGTTTTATATCTAGCTGGATCCCTTCAATATCCCGGTACAATTTTACGTATTTTTCTTTGTCTTCCCGAGTGACGCACTCTGAGAGGAACCCACTCGCCTGAGTTTTATAAACTAGAAACGAGTCTATATAATCTTTTAACAACCCGCCAAGCCCCGTTTCTTTATCGTACTGCGTCACCTGGTACAACCAAGCTTCAAACAAATGCAAGATAGTGTAATTTCTGGTTACGGCGTATCTAAGTTCGTCTACTACCCATACCCCCGTTAATTTCCTCAAATGATCGGCATGGTCGCACTAGCCCTGATATTTAGTTGAGGCGCAGGTATAACACAGGGAGAAGCCTAGTTTACCGTTGATTTTAATGGGAAGCAGTGTGGTATAAATTTTTAGGGGGAAGCACCTCCCATTTTTATAAACTCACGAAAGAAAATATGACAGGGATATTGTTAGTAGAATTTGGGGTGGCCTATAGGGGTTTCCCATCTTGTTTATGTACGGATACAAATTTGTTACGTCAAGATAGAGTAACTTATCAGCGCCCTCTACCTTGTGGTGCAGTTCCAAAGCATTTGTGCGCCCACCGTAAAACGCGTCGCGGGGGTTTAAGGGGCTCATTACTTTTATTTTTATATCTTCGCTGGTTAAAAAAGCGTCGATTTCGGGGTTATTTTTCTTTTGAACTGTCCACTCGCATTCCCTAATTACATGACTTTGATTCTCTTTAAGTAGGTAACTGTTCGAGTGTAAAACCCCGATAGAATCTTTCGTTAGAAACCTTTTTCGGTACACGTACGAGCAAACCCCTGGCAGGGTTACAGCCCCACATGCAAAGGGGTCAACGTAAGCGATTGTTAACATTTTCCGGTACGCGAGACAACCAGCTTTGAGTAGGGCTTCTAAAAAATTGAACCCAGCTCCTGTCTCAGTTTCCGCGTGGTACCATTTCAAAAATTTCGCCTCACACACAGGGTCGAAGTATTGGTACCCGTAAGCTTCTGGCGGTGGCAGCGTTTTTTCAAGAATGTAGTTACATGTCGCTGGGCGGCTAAGGTCATACTCGTGGTCAACCACGTTAAACAGGAAATGGGGGAAATATGCGTTGGCACTATCCTTCAGCCGAAAGGTGGCTGGAAACTTAGATAAAACTGTCGGAATGAAACTACAGGAGTCGAGAAACAAGAGGTTGTAAAATTTTATTTTCAGAATCTTGGTACCATTTACAATAAGTTCGGGGGCCCAGTCCCTACCCATTATTTCTCTGATTAACAGCTGGTTGTTGTAATTCGTCTCGTTATGCGATAGCAACACGACGCTTTTAACCTATGGAGATTGTCTAGGAAACCTCTAACAGGGGTTGCGCCCGTGAACCGATTTTAACGTGATTCAAATTGTCCACATCTGTTGCAAGCGAAATCCGACCCGGCTTGATCAATTCAGGACGCGGAAACCGCCTCACTCACACAAAGGATTGCCTCGTGCTCGAAAACCCCCGCGTTACCGGTGTGTCGTTTATTTTGAATGGTTTCAGAGTCGAAAAAGACCACCATGTAGCTGGTTACATAGTTTTTTTTTGTCTTTTCACTGGGAAGTGCGGTGTTTCTTTGATTATCTGCACATAACACAGGTGGTTAGTAGGGGCGTACTTTTTGCACACCGTACAGTACATTTCGCCACACGTGTGGGCTTCGAGCCGATGTTCGAAATCAACTAGCTTGAAGCACTGGGGGCAATTATACAACCGCTTTTTTCGAGCCCTGGGTAGTAAAATGGCTTTCGTGACACTCGCGACCTTTAAAGTCTCTCAGACACTTGTCGCAAGTGATTTTCAAGCCATAGCATATTTGAGTTCTCATACAACGAAAACAGAAATCGTTTGTGGGAGCGGGGGCGCCAGTACGCTTCTAGACATTTCCAACAAAAACATTTAGCCGGGAAGAGCACTTTTAAATTGGTTATGACGCTGAAATGGTTTTTCTCGTTCAACAGGAATAGTCGGGGTCGCATATCACTAGGGTCATTCTCACCTAAAACCAGCAGCGGTATATTGTTTTGAAACTTGTAGAATAGTAGCGAGTACTGGGCTAAATATCTCTTGAATCTTTCAACCGAGGCCGGGCTCCCACACTCTTTACTCGTCTTGACACCGGCTTTGCAGCACAGGTCTAAAGCTTCACGCCGCTGTACGAGGTTGTTGGGGCGCGTATTCGAAACTGCTTCATAATGTTTTTTAAGGTTTTTATCACCCATAGTGTCATCGACGAACTTGCGGTGAGCAATGGTCACACAGAGGGCGCGCGGGAGGCATAATAAGTCATTGTTTACTATACTCTTAATACCCTGGCGGTTTTTGCAGAAAACGTTGTAAGTAGTTTAGTCCTGTACTTCTAGGAGGGGGAAAACACTTATCTTTCCACCCCCCTCCAAAACAACCTATGACGTCATCAAATCAGCAAATTAGCATAATCCCCGCCCCTAAAAACAACAAATGACGTCATCCGTCAACAAATTTGCGTCATCTCCGTCCCCAAAGGCTACATATTTGCCTAATTAGCCCCGCCCCCAAAATAAACAAACAGCGCATCCGTCAACAAATGACCTCATCCGTCAACAAATTTGCCAAATTAGACCCCCCGGCCAGTCCAGCATGACCATTCCTAGCCCCGGGTGAAAAAACCATTTTCAAGGAGGACTGACAGTACTTTTTATTTTTCCGTCCCTGCTCCTTTGTTTTTCTGCATGACTCCGGATATAAAAGGGGGATTCTAGAGCTAAAAAGACTGGGGGGCCAATGACTCATTCACTTACTAGGGGAGAAGGATATCATATAAAAGACTCGATCCTAAAGTCAGCTTAATATGGATTTACGGGTAACGAGGGAAAGTGCTCGCGTTCAGTTACAGAAATGTCAATGCTGTGTCTGGAAGCGATGGTTCTTTCACGATTCTTACACTCTTCGCCATTGTAAATACTGGCTTAGTCTTCTTGACTCCGATCACGGTCCCCATTGGTCTTACTCGAAATTCCCGATTCGTTCTAGCCCCATGGTACGATATTCTCGGATTAATCTTTATCCTACCGTATTATTGGGAGATCTACGAGTTGAAACCTTTAAACCATATATGCCACTGGTGCGACGGATTAATTCCTCTCAAAAGGAAGGATAAATAAGTCTGACAAGCTTGTTTCATCTTCATTGTTAGCCATCAACTCTGCTTGACGATGCTCGCTCCAATCTAAGACTCGTTCTACTTGACTCTCCCGAGTAACGCATCCTTGACGCAATATCCGAAAAACACAAAAACCAGTTACGCGACGCAATTACCCACGTCATTTGATTTATCTGAAGGACATTGGGAAGTCGGTTTATCGGGCATTAGTATGCCTTCGAAATGGAATAATATTACCGACTTCTTGGATACTTTCGTCGTTAGAATGGTTGATTTATATTTAAAATACGAAACGGGTCAGGGAACCGTAAACGATAAAAGTACAATAATTAAAGATACGAATGAAAGTATTTATCATAAAATTATTAATCAGATGCAGGCGTCTATTACTCAACAACAAGAAAAAGACAAGTTAGAATTTCAAATCGGTATCGTCAACGGTCAGGAACGTTTCCTTATTGAATTTAAAGATACCAATGGTGAAACCTTCGTTAAATTTCCAAGAATGTGTTGCGATTTATTAGGTTTAGAAGCGCGGGATTGTGAAAAATGGATAACGGGGACAACCATTGTTGGAACACGAGCTTTAGACCAGAACAGGATCAAACTCGACACCTCCAAATATCCCCCTTTTTACGTTCGGCAGATGGTCAAAAGAGACAAGACCATAAAATTAACGGGTAACGGACGAGTCGAAAATCTTTTATATCAAACTAAAACTTATCAATTACCGCACGTAACGTACGAAACTATAGAGAAGGTGTTAAAGGGGAGAATGAGGCCTTATTTTGATTTTGAACAAAATAACAATGGGAAGGTAACGTTACTTTGTGGTCTAGGGTTAATTGATGAAGCAAAACCCGATTATCTTCTCACGGATTAACAAAAAATTTGCGAGACAGTTTTACCATTCGCTTTCCCAAATCAAATCCTGGTTTAGGTCTTATGCTGGGTTTTGATACCAAACAAATTGAGAAAGGCTTAACGCATAAGACCCAGGATGAAAATATCGCTGATATAAATAGAGGTGTCCAGAGTTTATTCGTTTATACCAGTCTCATATACCCTCAGGTTATAGGTGACGCTTGGGGAGGTCTATTACGTACAATTCCCAGACCACAGAATAGCAAGTATAATACCCCCCTACGAGTTAACCTTTAACCCGATTAATTATTACCCCGTCAGAACACCGAATTTTAACGTGGTTGATATAGAAATTGCCACTGATTCGGGAAGTAAAATTCCTTTCAAACTCGGGAAAACAGTGACCATTTTAAACGAAGGTAAAAAAAATGGCGTCGCGAAATAGGTAATATTACTATTACTGCAGCAAGCTGGAGGAGGAGGCTTCCGAGGTCCCGTTTTTCAACGAGGTAACGGGTTAGGTTCAATTTTTAAGAGTTTAGTTCGATTCATTACCCCAATTATAAAGCCAGCGGTCATGGCGTTAGGTTAGGTCGGAAAGCGATTGGTGTTGGAAGTCGCTGGATCGGTGATATTTCAGCGGGGCAAGATCCAAAAACAGCTTTAAAAAGGAATATTAAAATTGCTGCTTCTAATCTATTACACAAAGTTGGTGACAAAGTTCTCAATTCGCAATACGGCACTGGTAAACGTAAAAGAAAAAGTCTAAAGGGTCGTAAAGTAAAACGAAGAAAGAAAACCGATTTTTTATCCTAAGGATATAAATAGCCGGATCTTGCCGGCATCGGCTTTAGTAGTAGTTATTTATGCGACAAGATGGGGTCTGAAGGTATGATGTCTGAAGCCGACTTGTTCGTCAAACCTGTTAGTAATTATAATATTTTGGCTAGTAACGATATTGAATTAAAACCCGTCAATTCAATTGCGGATGGAGGACCAATCCAAATTTTTCGTCCCCGGTACTCCAGAACACTATGTCGATTTATCAAAAACCAGATTAAAGCTTAACGTTAAATTATTAAAAAAAAACACGACGAATAAAGCTTGGGAAGATATGACGGCGGTGGTAGACGCAGTTGGACCTGTGAATTTACTCTTATGGGCTTTATTTTCTCAAATAGAAGCAATGTTAAATGATACGCTAGTACAAACCGTTAATAATTTAGCCCCGTATATCGCTTATTTCGAAACATTGTTAAATTACGGGAAAGAAGCCAAAGAGACGCAATTAGCTTTGGAAATGTTTTACAAAGATACCAAGATAAAACCCGAGGATATTTTTGACGCGCCTAATCAAGGAATGAAACTGAGAAAAGAGCGCGTTGATCCATCGCAAGTATGTGATATGATAAGGAAACTCCATCTGGACATTTGTAAAATGAATAAATTCCTATTAAACAATGTAGACGTAAAATTTAAATTTATTAGATCAGGAATGTCGTTTCCCATTATGTCAAGAGAACCACCTCCGGTCCCGCCCGCGCTGCCCCCCACCCGTCACTCAATATATATTCGTCATCAGCGATGCTTCGCTCTACGTTAGGAAAATTAAGTTAAACCCAGACTTAATGTTAGCCCACGCCATGGTTTTGGAAAAAACACCCTGCGTCTACTCGATTAATCAGACTGTAGCAAAGCACTTTGGGATAGAAAGAGGTAACACTGACACGACGAAAGAAAACGTCTTCTTGGGTAGAATCCCAAATAGAATTATAATTGCTTTCGTAAAGACATCAGCCTTCAAGGGAGATTTAACTGAAAATCCTTTTAATTTCGAGCACTTGGATTTGACGTATTTAGCCGTTCTGGTCGGAAATAAAAATTATCCCGATCAACCTTTTCAACCAATTTTGCTGAAAAACGCTATTGTCTCGAATAGCGTTTACGGCTTTAGATTTTTACGGTAAAAATAAAGGTAATGATATCTCGTACGAGGAATACCCCCAGGGCAATTGTTTACTGGCGTTGGATTTAACAGCAGAAGAGGGAGCTAGTGGCGAACATTTTTCTTTGGAAAAACACGGTAGTTTACGCTTAACGATGAAATTTAAAAACCCGTTAAGCTCGGCAATCACAGTTATCGTCTACGGTGAGTTTGAGAACCAAATATTGATAACGAAAGATCGAACCATTCTTTACAAGTTAGAGTAAGAGGATGGACGAGTACGTTTTCCTCTCTCAACGAAAGGAACTAAACCTGGTGGTGACAGTTCGAAACAATCTTAGAGAAGTCGGATTTGTTCGATCCTGTTGGAATTTGCAATAGATGAAAAAAGGCTTAAAAGAAGTTTAAAAAGACCTTTTTGAATCATATCGCTGGCGGATCTCGCGTTACCATGCCGCAAGAACATTTTCTCTCCGACAAACAGACGATTGGAATAAGCGCCTCTGGCGATAGTTTCTTTATTCGTCGGAATGACGCCAAATCCGTTGTTCATCTTCAACTCCCGGTCTGGGAAAATATCTGGAGCTTAAGAGACGTTGTTAACGATTTCTTCGAAGACGTGATACCACGCTTTCATACTCGATTAGCGGAGAACTTTCAACTCGAAGGGCATATTTCGGAAAGTGGAATGAAGTTTATTGATATTCGTCAATATACCCCCGATCATACAAAATTCT
Organism: Odiellus spinosus; assembly: GCA_963920705.1. Classification (NCBI taxonomy): domain Eukaryota; kingdom Metazoa; phylum Arthropoda; class Arachnida; order Opiliones; family Phalangiidae; genus Odiellus; species Odiellus spinosus. The sequence continues at coordinate 18,163 of CAWUCO010000198.1, forward strand.
GCGACTCCTGGTTTGCTACATCGAACGGATTTACCTTTAGAAAAGATACTTGGCTCAGACTGAAACAGCTGAAACCGGAACTGGATGAAGAACGTCAAATTCAAACTCAAATGACGAGAAAGAATGGTTTGAAAGAACTGATATTCGACAAAATTGGACATTATCTCTTCGAAGAAAAGGCTGGGAACTTAGCCCAGGAATTTCCTTACAACAGAAGTCTAGAATATGACAAAAGACGTGAGAAGGATTTGATCGAGGCCGTTCAAGCTTTAAACCGGGAAGATATCAGGTTTGAGTTTCTTGGTAAATACGGATCCGACAACTTTGAAGAATAGTATATGGAAATAATTAATGAAATTGTAGACTTGAAAAACCATGTTTTTTGCGATTGTGTTGGATAAAAAATAAAAAATATAAAATAAACTTTTTGATTGTTTGATGTCATTATTACACATACTATGGTCACGAAACGCGTAGCTCAAGATCTGGCCCGGATATATTACGATCCGCTACACCCCGCTAGTTTAGGGTCGTTAAACAACTGCAATCAGCTCTCCCTCGTGTTAAGACTCGAGATGTCATCACCTGGTCAAGGTCTCAACCAGCATATACAAAACAGAAATCGAAGAAAAAGGTTTCCGAGAAATAAAACTTTTGTTAATACTAAAGACGAAATATTCCAAGCGGATCTGGTAGATATACCCCAGTTGGCCAAATTCAACAATAGATATCGATATATTTTAACGGTTATGGACGTGCTATCGCGCTTGGGCTAAACCACTCAAGAAAAAAACGGCTAAAGAAATGATTGCGGCTCTCGAATCAGTATTTCGAGAACGAACTCCTTTAAAGTTGAATACAGACGCGGGTACTGAATTTATTAATAAAGAAGTTTAAGCTTATTTAAAACGTAAAGGGATCCTCTGGTACGCTAGTTATGGTAATATAAAATGTGGGATCATAGAACGTTGGAATAGAACTTTAAAACGCCGAATGTTTCGACTTATGACCAAGAACCTGGATTATAATTACTCGAAACATTTACAAAAATTGGTTGATGGTTACAATCAAACTGTCCATTCAACCATTGGGATGGCACCCAAAGATGTTACTATAAATAACGAACATCTTGTCTGGAAAAGATTATACATGAATAGAAGTGTAAAAAGAAAAGTCCCAAAGTTACGAGTCGGTGATTTGGTTAGCTTATTTCGAGATCCGCCCGCTTATGTCATACAAGACGAAAATGATGAAATATTTAAGGGTAGCTTTTACGAACCCGAGCTTCAAAAATCGAATTATGAATACCGAAGATTTACAACGCTTTTTGCAATGCGATCCCCGTACTAGACCATTTTTTATCGGGGTTTACCCTCGAGATATTTTACCCAAGAAAACAGATTTTACACCCTTTTGTTTCGTCATCAACTCGCAACCTTCGACTGAAAGTGGATTGCATTAGATGGGCGTCTACGTGGATGAAAATGATGACGGCATTTTCTTTTGTTCTTACGGGAAAGAACCAGATTTTTACGGATTAGATTTGTCGAGATTCGCCTCAAACTTTAAACACAATCTTACACAACTACAGCCAACCAAATCTTTCCTCTGCGGCGGACACGTCATTTTTGTTCTGACAAACCTGTGCTCCGGAATTTCTTTCGAAGATATCCTTCAATATATGTACAACAAAAATGACAAAACGTACAACAACGCTATAATAAAGACGGACTAATCCCGGACATTCGCAACAGATTGAATTCCTTTGTCTAAATTTGGTATATAAAAGGCAAAGTAACAAAACGGGTAGAAAAAAATTAGCCAAAACGTTATGTTCAAAAATATTACTATGCATAAAACCAGTTTAGCAAACTTTTTCGCGATAGAATAAATCATTGTCAATTACTCCCAAAGTAATGTTCCTTTACCCGATTGTTTAGTCTTTTTGGGATTTTTTCTCATATACATTCGGGGTGGCACATCCTCATCATCGGCAATATCAGTAGCATCTTTCAAAGTAAGCGTACGACGGGCATACCTTTGATGCTCTCGTTTCTCTTCTCGATTTTTCGCCAATAGTTTTTTAGCCACGCTGCTCGCGCTACGCTTCGGGGGCAGGGAGTCTATTCTCTAACTTCATTCGGATCGAAAGCTGCTCGAATCATTCGGAATTCGGGTTGTCTGGGCCAAAAATACAAATAAGCGTATTCTGTAGGGCTCGAATGCGAATCATTCGGTTCGGGTTGATTCGAACCATTCGGCGGCCGATAGAGCCGTCCGAATCAAGTTTCCTCTCTTTTTGAGTGTTTTCCCCTTTCGTTCAGCCCCGTTTCTCCTCGTCTCAAGGTGTTTGTACGTAAAATTTAACCGCCATGTTTCCTCAACTACAAATCAAAATAATCAAATTTGCGGCAATAAAAAACTACCCGTGTTCAATTAAGTAATTAGAATTGTATCTTAAACGTGTCGATTGCGTGGGGGCCCATCTATTTACGTTTATCTTAGATTTTTCGGTTGAATAGTTAAGGTTAACGAGTCAATGTTTTTAGGCCTTGGTTGATAATACCCGGCTCCGTTCCAAGGTTGGTAGAGTCTAGAGATATTCGCTGGCTCCGTCCGACGGTCCGAGGCTCTTGCCAATTTATTCAATTTGACCGTCGAATTTTGACGGAGCTTCGAGAATTTGGACCCGGGCGGCTACCAATATTTTAAGCGTAAACGTATACCAACTTGCCGGCGATTTTTTTTTGTTAGTCAATAATTATACGCTTTTCGCTAAATGATTGTATTTATTTTAAATTAAATCTAATCATTTTAAGTTTAACGGTAGATGATTGCATTTATTTTAAATTAAATAACATAAAAGTTTAACGCTAGATGATTGAATTTATTTTATATTGATATTAAATCTAATAATTTAAAGTCTAGTACGCTAGATGATCGTATTTAAATTAAATTAATATTAAATCTTATGATTTGGAGCATTACTCTGAATTATTGTTTTATTACGTATCAAATTTATTTCACGAAAGGATTCTTCTAGATAAATACCAACGATTGGTATTTTTATTGCCATCTAAATTAAAATTAAAATAGTTATTTAAACCAATGGTATTATGAAAACCATATAAACTACACAAGTCTGAAATTACCATTTTATTTAATCGTTTATTGAATGAAGAATCATTATTCCTATACTAACCCTTAATTTCAAATAAGTTTACACTCTCAGTTTCATTAAATTTAAAAAATAAAAATAACTAAGAGGCATATTCATAATTTGATCAATATAATAATGCTAAATTTCCCAAGAAATCAAACACATTTGATCGAGTTGAATAATGTCCCAAAACTATTATTTTAAAAATCTAAATATTTTTAAATATTCCCGCCCGAATTCTGACCAATAAGAGAGAAATAATACCTCGCGATCTCCTACTTTCTCCACATAAAAATGACGTACACTATGATTCGGATTCGGGCTCGAAGGGATCCGAATCACCATTCGAATAAGGGTTAGAGAATAACCTTTTTTGTACCAAACCCGAATGAAGGCGATGCGAATGATTCGAACTATCCGAATTCGAATGCTTTGGATTTTTTTAGAGAATAGCCTCCCAGGTGAGCAACTTGTAGCGGAGGTAAAGAGGACGCTGCCTGCGAAGTAAACAGATTCGATATAGCTTGTGACAAACGCTGGGTCTGACTGCTTGATGCTCCGGCTGATATCTGAGGTGGAGGGGTAGGAGTCTCTGATATAGAAGCAAGCGGTGTAGACGTACTAGTTGACGACAACGCTAAGGCGGGAGAAGTTGTAAAACTTGGAAACCAGCTCGGTTTAGGTCGAGGTCCGGGTGGAATTTGCGTCGGTCCTGTCAATGGTGGCGTTGATATTGATATTGGTGACGTCAGACTGGCTGGAAAGTTCTACACGTTGACGGAGGGAGGTTCTATTAAACTTTTCATGGTCAAAAATTGTTGTAGAGTCGTCAAATAGTGTCGAAGTTTGTTTTCGGGTGACATGTTCATTTTCAAAATCCTCTTTATTTCACGATCAAGAGATGAGGCTTCTTTACCCGCTTCCGAGGAAAGAGCCGTTTCTGGTAACAAAACCGTTCGCTTCATCGGGCCAGAGAAGAAATGGTTGAAATCAGGGTGGGTACCAGAGCACCGGTTAAACCGGGCAACAGACCTCCAGCTTGTTTTATACACAATTTCCGATTCGTTTTGGTGGTCCCCCGTTTACTGCCTAATTGAAGGACAAGACCTCGGTGTTGTTTTAGGTACAACTGGGCTTCCTCAGGTATCTCAATGTTACCGCGTAACAAGTTAAAAAACGTTTTGTTGATTGATTTAATTTGAGGGGCCTTGGTTCTTTTCAAAAACTGCTCTAGTTTTCCACCTTCTTCTTGACCAACCTCCGTAAGAAGGGCAAGTGTTTCTTCAGGGGATGACGTTGTCTGGTAAATCTGGTTTGTGTCCGTAAGGCCCTCCGAGCTTTCCGTAATAAAACTTGTTTCAGTAATAATATTGGTTTTCGCTTGATCCGCAAACGTCTTGAGGTACGTTTTCTCACCATGTTCTTTTAAAGTCAAGCTCCGCAATAAGACTTTTTTTTGAAGAAACAAGCTTATTTATTTATCATCGCAAACAATGATCATATTTCCTTCGTGAGGGTTTAGGTTAATTCTTAAAGGTAACTCGTCAGGCATATTTTATTTTAAATCTATACACAAGTAAGAAAATGGATTAGCAGCCGTCACTAGATGAAAAGCTTTGGCCACGAGATTTTTGTTATGGGGAAATATTTGTCTACACAAGTAGTTTATTTGACTTCCATCGCGAGGATTTTTGAAACATATGATATACAAGGAATTAAGGCTAATTGTTCGGCTTTCTTGAAATTTGATTCGGCACGACATTTTTCAAATTTAAGCTCAAAATCTTTAAATCTATTTTTAAAACGGAAATGATTGACAAAATTCCAATTGGTCCGATCCTCGACAGGAATATACCAAATAACCGTTAGCTCGTCAAATGTTACCTTTTTTATATTATTTTCCAAATCCATCTAATACCACCTCTTGTAATGTTTCCATAAACCTTAAAATATGTTTGTTTTTCATCAAAATGGTGAGTTTTCCACAGCGTCCTTGGCCATTTTTTCTTGATGGGCTTCTTCGTACACTTTCAAATTAGTTTTATCCTGATCGAGTAAAAAGGGGCAAAACGGCGCTTCTCTTTGATGCACGCTCAGTGGATATTCATCGCTACTGCTTTCGCTTCAGTCAAATTCATTGTGACAACAGAAACATCTAGCCTTACAGCCATCGTTCAAGTAGAAAAAAACCGCTTCAGCTAGTTCCGCAGCTAGATACGAGTGGCGTGGCAAGTGTTTCGAGGCCGTCAACCAATTGATATTGTTAAAGGTCTCCAATCTTTTACATTCACAATACATCCTATTCGTTCGAATATCCAAAGGGCACTGTCGAGTAATCATCTTTGATAATTCTTTTATTAAAGGTGAAACCAAAAGTCTTCCTTAAATTACCCAGAAAAAGCTTCGCCTGACTCTTGTTACGCACCACGTTAAAGGGTACCTCCACCGAGTACGTGGTTTCTGGTTTGTCCAAGGCAGCTTTTATCGAATCAAAATTGATGATTTCATTTTTTCGATTGAGGGAAATGCCTTTCATTTTACCGTCGGCTGTTTTGTAGCTATACGATTTGGGTCCTGAACACACAAATTCAGTGATATAAGTACCCGGAACTTCGTCGGTCCATTCCCCCATAAATTGATCGAGGGGGGGAATTTGTTTTGTCATTGTTCTTTCGGACAAAAAATATCTGTCAGTGTCAAAATATAAAATCCTGGTGCCAAACTGTTGCAAGGTTTGAAACAAGATAATGCGGCCATAAGAGCTAACGAAGCAACCAACCACAGGCGAGCCTTTGTAGTACGTCGGACAAAAGTATTGTATTTGTATGACAACATACAAACTTCGTCATTGAAAGGTCGCATATCGGTCAGTTGAATAGTCTAGTCTGTGAAAATGGATATGTAGGCTTCGTAGGTTTTGACAAAGACCGTCTTGGGCTTATCGTGGGACATGCAATGACGTCCCCAATTACAGTTGAGGGCTAGCTTTAAAAGGGTTCGGTGAAGTGTGTGGCTCGTCACATCCTCAGCTTTAATATCAATGTCTTCCCTCTCCTTGATCGCCCTCAAATATTCAGATTTTTCGGCTTCCGTTTTCACTTCTCTCGGCCATCCCGAATTTTGAATTTTCAACTTCAAAAAGGTATTGATGCACCCTCCAAAGAAACCTGGATCCTCCCCTTTAACGTAGCGGTATCTTTCAGCGTAGTGATGAACTTCGAAAATTTTCATTATGACGTATCCAAATTCCACTGCATTGTATATTTCAACACTCGTCCAGCAGCCGTCGAAAGCCCTTTCTTGGTCACTGTGGGTGCAAGACTCAAGATCATTTTCCACGCATGTCTTACATAAGGCAAAGAAAAGTTTACCCCTTGTTCGAAAAGGTATATACGCGTTTTTTGGTGCCAAAATCTTGCAAGACATTAATCCAAAATAAAAATGTTTTTCGTAATTAAAATTTTTAATTACTTCCGGGTGTAACTTTGGATAGTCACGGTAACTATAGACAAAGGGGTAAAGACTCATTATATCGTAGAATAAGATCTCATCCGGTTGAGCCCTTCGATACAAAACGAGACCTTCTGTCCGACCGCCGTATAACGCAGATTTCGGACCAATTGGTTCGTTAAATGATAAAGATTTACAGAATGTTTCCAGCTCCTGGTTAGTCTTCAACATCTCTTCCCATTCGCAGCTCCAGATTCAGACGTATTCGGCATTGGGGGCGCTGGCTTTGATGGCGTCATCTCGATCTAAAGTTCTTTCGTACAGGTTTTTGAAAGAATCTTGTAACAAAGGATTCCAATGGCTTCCTTTTGTATGAAGCGGGCATCCGTGAATGTCCCCGTCGTATTGAAAAATGATTTCTGGATTAGCGCTATACCCGTCAACCGGAAAACGACCAATTTTCTTTTCACCTCCCAACGATAGAGTGGTTTGTAGGTCGATGTTATGTTGCTCAGCTTCCCAGGCCAACCACTTTAATGCGGCTTGACTTTGATTGACATTGTTTCCATATCCATTTGCCGGAACAACGCCTAAACTAAATTCTTCCAGGTACTTGTGCAGAAATATGTTAGTACAGGCCCCGGCAATGGTCAAAGCATTCATGTTCATAACGTCGTAAGCGGTGTCTTGCTGGAATAATCTTCGAATGGTATCCATTCCTTGTTGTAACACCTTGACATCCATGATTGTGTAATACTCCAATTCTTCGCGTAAATTATAGACTGGTTGCTTTTTCTTCTCTTCGTACCACTGGCTAAACTCGGCGTAATCTTTTTCTTTCATATATTCAGGTTGAAAACAGTCTTTGCTAGGGAAAGGTCCGACGTAATCTAGCGTGTCTTCAGTATGAAAAATACTTGCTATCAAAAGGCATGACGTAAAAACGGTTTTTTTCGTGTTTTCTCCGACAATTTTTACAGGGTCTCGAACATTCGTGATTGTCCTTCAATTATAATCCGCATTTTTAACATCGTTTAAAATTTTTACACGTATCGTTAGCTAAATGTAAATTAAAGCAGTCTGGACCTCTAAAGTAACGAACACAGTCGAGAAATCTCTGTAACTGAATGTGGGTTTGTTCGTGGAAAAGGTTCAGCGTACGACAACGACTACAATTCACTCGCGTCTCACAATCGTGTTCTTTAATTTGACTATTTCGAGTAAAAATCTTTAAGATTGGACAATAGGACTGGCCAACCTTCAGACAATGATAATCCTTCAATATCTGCACGTGATCGTGTACAAGGACCATAAAAATTTGTTTTTCACGCCAGGGACCGAGAAAATTAAATTCATTAATATTTTCTAATCGAATAATGACAATTTGATAGTCAACCAGAAAGTGTTGGAATTTTTCGATACTTTTCAAGTGAACGGCCCTGGTTCGATTTTGGCATTATCGTATAAGCGTAGAGCTTCTTGTTTCTGTAAATCCTTCGTACTGTCTTTAAGTTCCCTAAAATAATACGTCTGGTCTTCGCTCGGTTTGAAGGCTTTGTTCTTTCTTTTCTCGACCCGGAGATTGGCTAAAAAGATGACAATAGCCAAAACTCGGCCGAAACATAAATGATCATCATTTTCCAAATAAATGTAATATATTTTAATAAACGTATCAAAAGGGACCATATTTCGACGACTCAAACCTTTTTGGAGAGCTCCAACTTGGACGTCACATTGTAATAAAACTACGTCAAAAGTTAGTGAACTCTCAAGATGAAAATTTTGACTAATAGCTTGAATAACTCTCTCGGCTGTTAGGTCATTTATGTTCATAAAGGCTAGGTTAATAGGGCTATCAAATTCATCCGAGCGAATACAGAAGCGTACTCTATTGTACCCTTGGTAGTCCCGCAACAATTCTTACAGTAGAGTTTATAATACTGACAAAAGTTTCGTGAATTTCAGTCAATTTAATTTGATCCAAATTTTTGAAGCGCACTTTACCTTCTATCTGCTGACATTTGTATTTCCGCGAGTGTTTAGCTAGAATTTTATCAATAGAATAAAATTGTTTTGGGTTACTTTTTAAACTTAAATCTAATGGCTGTTCATCCTGATCGCTGTCCGATTCTTGGCTACTCATGACTCGAAAGGTTTTGAAAGTTAAAACGCGAGTCTCTTTTAACTTCGATGGGACAACAAAATTTCAACTTCAAACGTTGATAAACCCCGAAATATACCCAAGGGGGCTTTTTTTAAGGTCCTTTTCCTTCTTTGTTCTAAGACTTCATATATAAAGTTCATTGATTCTTCGCTCGTATACGAGACAAAACCGGTTAAATGCGAGCAATCGGGAACTTGTATAGTTAAGAGATTAAAAATACACGAGATGTATCCCATAATAAATCTGGTAAAAATCATATAGTCGTAGGAAAATTTAAAACTCTGGGACATAAAATCTACTTCGAGATCACTTACATCGAGATTATCTCTCTTACTGTCCTTGTCCAGGACATACCACCACCCGTCCCCTAGATAACTACTATATTGTTCATTAAAGTTATATTAATTTTTTAGAGATTGGTATTTTTCTGTATGTTGCTTATTGAGACTATGCAGAACGTATTCCACCAGTTTCTCATCCTCAAAATAATGACCGTTAATATAGGCTGGAATTCCTTCGTCTTTCCAATGTTTGTGAGATAAGGTATTTAAACGCTTCATTTCGTCGTTCGAGCTTGGAAAGAATTGCCAGAAGTCATATTCCTCCAGCCAGAGGTGTAATGGATTTGAAACATATAACTTTCCATATATAGAACCCATTATAATAGTACCTTCTTGTAATATTATCATGGTACCTTTCAATCCATTCCAAATTTTCCAACAAAGTTAAATACTTGCAAAAATTATGTTTTTTGTAAATGGCGTTGACAAGGTTTTTGCTGAATTTTAACATGAAGAATAAACGTGATTGTCCATAAATTAAGACCGAATTCATGGCAGTTATTAACAAACTGGGTGGGTTAATTTTGATATTTTACTTTAAAGACCAATGCCGTAAGTCGTTTCGAAGTCGTAAACCGGGTTAGAAATGGAAAAGTCGTTGACTTTTACTTACATTTTGACCCTTTTATTCGCTGGAATGACGTACTTATTCGGATTCTCCCTCATATCTTATGAATTTGGGTGACAATAGAGTTTATCAGTTTACACTCCTTGCTGTTCTCTTGGGCAAAGAAACGTAGTTTTCGACCTTCCGCCATCCCAATTTCATTGGCTGGTAAATTCTTAATCTTGTTAAAGTCGTAAATTTGGATATCAATGTAGTAATCTATGACTTGAGCTGGTAAACGTATAGAGTAAGAAGCCGAGTCTTCTTTGACGTCGTATTTTGGAACTAGGCCCCCTTGATTTTGAATAGTACTTCCTTCTTTAACTGTATTAATATGCGAGATTAATTCATCTTTGCAATCCAAAATATCTGAGAGATCAGGTTAATAATCAAAAAAGTCGGTTACCTTGCGTTTATTCGATGATGAACTAGCAGCCATGAGTTACTGGATCACTTTAAGGTTGTAAAGACTTGAAGAGATGAGGTTTGCCTGAATTTCCCGGCTTTACATACTCATCTGTGTGGTTTTGAAAATTTTCACGATATTCTGTTTAAAATATGGTAATTTGGGCGAAGTTAGAATATAAGTAACTAGTTATGTAATTAATTTTTCAAATTTTTTGATTGGTCAATCGAATATATAAGTAACTAGTTATATAATCAACTTTTCGGAAAACTGCGGAAAAAAGCTATAAAGAGAGCCGGTATACAACGATCTAGATCAGTTAAGCGTCAGCTCGCATTCCGTACAGTTGGTGACATATTTTCAAGATAAAAATGGGTGAGATCGTCAATTCAGCGTTAGACCTGTTCACGGTGCCACCAATTTAAACTTCGATTGAGCGGATCAAAACTGTAACGTATCAGACATTAACTTCCCTCAAAGGTGATCAACCAATAGAATTTGAAATTTCAGCTAACAATGAGTACATCTATACGTCACTTATTATGCTATATACCCGAAATAAAATTACAATGACGGGTCTGACCTTATTGATAGCGATAACGTTGCACCCATTAATAATTTTATGGGAGGCTATTCTATAAAAAATCCAAAGCATTCGAATTCGGATCGCTTTCATTCGGGTTGGGTACAAAAAAGCCTATTCTCTAAGCTAAACTCGAATGGTGATTCGGATCCCATCGAGCCCAAATCCGAATCATAGTGTACGTCATTTTTGCGTGGACAAAGTAGGAAATCACGAGATATTATTTCTCTCTTATTGGTCAGAATTCGGGCGGGAATATTTAAAAATATTTGGATTTTTAAAATATAATTTTTGGGACATTATTCAACTTGATCAAGTGTGTTTGATTTCTTGGGAAATTTAGCATTATTATATTGGTCAAATTATGAATATGCCTCTTTTATTTTTGTTTTTTAGATTTAATGAAACTGTGAGAGTGTAAACTTATTTAAAATTAAGAGTTTGAATAGGAATAATGATTCTAGAGTTAAACTTATGTTATTTAATTTAAATTAAATAACATATCATCTACCGTTAAACTTAAAATGATTAGATTTAATTTAAAATAAATACAATCATTTAGCGAAAAGCGTATAATTATTGACTAACAAAAAAATCGCCGGCAAGTTGGTATACGTTTACGCTTAAAATATTGGTAGACGCCCGGGTCCAAATTCTCGAAGCCCCGTCAAAATTCGACGGTCAAATTGAAAAATATTGGCAAGAGCCTCGGACGGTCGGACGGAGCCCCGTCATCGTGTATTATAAACCAAGGCCTAAAACACTGAGTCGTTAACCATACCTATTCAACCGAAAAATCTAACATAAACGTAAATAGATGGGCCCCCAAGCAATCGACACGTTTAAGACACAATTTTAATTACTTATTTGACCACGGGTAGTTTTTTATTGCCGAAATTTGATTATTTTGATTTGTAGTTGAAGAAACGTGGCGGTTAAATTTTACGTACAAACACCTTGAGACGAGGAGAAACGGGGCTGAAAGAAAGGGGAAGACACTCCAAACGAGAGGAAACTTGATTCGGACGGCTCTATCGGCCACCGAATGGCTCGAATCAACCCGAACCGAATGATTCGCATTCGATCCCTACAGAATACGCTTATTTGTATTTTTGGCCAGACAACCCGAAATACGAAATTCGAGCAGCTTTCGATCCGAATGAAGTTAGAGAATAGCCTCCCTGCATTCACAATTTGACCGCATTGATATTTACGTAGGCGATTGTCTAGTAACGCCCTCTGCCAACCACTACGGATACAACTCGCTACTTTTCAGCGTTAACGACATACGAGATGACCCTAGCTATTCACACTTAGAAGCCCACATGTATTTTAAAGATACTGCCGGTCACATGGATTTCGCGACCGATAAAAAAGGTACAACTACGAAAAGCTAGCGCGAAATCTAAAGAACTTGAAATGTACTTAGACTTTTTCAATATCTCCAAATATCTTGCATAAAAGTAAACCGAGTTTTTGTTTGTTAGGGAAAAAACTCGCCGGGAGCGGCGGTTATAAATCACAGATTCTAGAAACCGTTCTCTATGTTCCTAAAGTCCAAGTGGCGCCAAAAATTTTATTAGCGCACGATCGAGCTTTAACAGCAAAGTCCGCCCAATACCCTTACACCCGGACGGAAACAAAGATATTTACAATTTCGCTCCATCTCCTGACCACGTCTATTGAAAATCTTTATCTCGGCGTTCTACCCGAGCGTGTTATCGTCGCTTTGGCTAATCATAAATCACAAACGGGCGATCTTGAGACCAACCCTTTCAATTTTGCGAATTTTAGATTAAACTATATTTCATTATTTGTAAACTCGGATCAAATCCCTGCCAGGCTTTAAAGCCCAATTTTGCCAAAAATATTTTCGCCCGCGAATACTTTACGCTGTTCTCAGGCGTGGACACGCATTATAGCGATAGGGGGTTGAATATCTCCTTCGAAGATTACGGATTAGGCTATAGTATATATTGCTTCGATCTTTCTAATGACCAGAGCGCGAGCGAATCGACGCAACATGGACAACTCCGACTGGAGTTGGGTTTTGATCAAGCGACAGCCAAAACCGTAAGCTGTGTCGTCTTTTCGGAATTTCAGGCTTTACTACAAATTGATAAGAACAGATCCGTCACCATCAGAGTATAACCATGAACGGCCCCCAGATAAGACATTGTTTGAGAAGCGTCCCTAGTTTTAAGGGAGTTTATTCAAGTGACACACTACCTAAACAGATTGATAATTACTCGGCTTCGTATATCGTGAATTTCGATAATAGCGCCAAACCAGATACACATTGGGCTGCCATTTATTTTGACAAGCGAGGCCACGCTGATTATTTTGATTCACTAGCGTTTGACTATCCCCATATACGCGTGTCGCAGTTGTTAATGGCTAAAGCCGGGTTTTACTATCTGAACAACGGCGGTGATACTGTCGAGTGTTTCGAGTGCCACGGTGACTTCACACTTGGAAGACCACCGACGATCCTTTATTTGAACACAAAGAAAAAATTTCCCACTGCGCATTTATTCGCCGCATCACCCTGGACGGTGAAGGTAGAGCGGAAATATCAGAAGCCCGTCTGAATAATCGACGGACGGGCCCAAACCACGAGAAATACCACTTGAAGCCTACAGTCGTCAAAGAGAAGTCGATACCCGACAATACCCCTTTTATCACGGTCCGAGCTTCCAAGAGGGAGGTAGAAAAACTCGTATTAGCATATAACGTAAAGAAAATAATAAATAATGGGCAAGGTTCGTTTTGACGATTTTGTAACGACTTATTACGTAAGTTCCGAAGACCGGACAAATTACGATATACGCGACGCCATGAGATTTCGGTACCGGATTAGAAAAACTGAGGTATTGTTACAACCTGTATTAAACACTATGATATTTCGGTATCGCACGACACAAATGGAACTATTGCTAGCCCCATCATTTCGAACAGACTTGCTAAAACTTGCCCAAACATGTAATCGGAGGGTATATTTTCTCCCTCCCTACAATTCCCTAAGACCCTCATACTAAAAATCTTCAAATCATTTCCCTTCTACGATCAAAACAGCTAGCACGGTCAAAATATGCTCTCGAAACCAAAAACGCGGAATTGCCGCCGAGCCATCATCGAGCGGCGTCCGGGAGCGAGGATTTATCGACGGGTCACCGCGCTGTTAAAAATATCGCAAAATCGTATCGCCTAAAAAACTAAATTCAAAATTCCTGCTCCGGAAAAACTTGTATGTGACTTTCGGACTGGTAAACTACGATCGTTTCGAATTATTTATTCGCCGAGTCGACTCACTGGTCGGATTCTCAATTCCTCTTAACGCCTGGGAAAAGCTGATGGAAAATTACGCGATCCTTCTCAAGGTGACTTAAACTACAGACGGCTCCTCGTGCGAACTATTTCTGGACGAACCAGACGAACAGTTCTTCTACGCCATGTCCAACCGCGCCGGGACCACATTCACCCTATCCGGTAATATCGACCAAAACTTCAAAAAGCGGAACTCCTCAAGCTTGAAATGTGTCTCATACGGTTTGACCGTAAAGTGGATGGTGGAATGCGATAATATGCAATTGGAGACGTCCTGTTGTATATAATTGCACGACACCTGAAACTCAATGTGGCAGCCATGCTTAAAGGAGGTAATTCCGTTAAACGTAATTGAACGATAAGCATTACATCTCTAGACTTTTTGCTCCACAAGCTAGGTCACGTGATTTCCGGTTACACAGGATATCCGCTTACACAGGAAGTGGCACACCCACCCACACACACAGACAGAGACGATCAGTGTAAAACCTCCCCCTGAACTAAAGTTCAGTCGGGGATGTAGAAATTGTCATGAGGCTCTTTTCCATTAATTAATATATACGTTATCCATATTAATACTAATTTTTAATTCCACATTATAACTTTTTTACCCTATTTTCTATAATAAAAAATAATTAAAATTTGGAATTTTTAAGGATGAAAAGATTTACTTAAGCTAATTGACTTTTTAGAGTTAGTATACATATTATTGTAATGATAAAATTTAATTTAAGTAAATTCTCACATATTTTTTTATTAAAATTTTATAATAAATTGAAGCATATTTTAATTATACTTTATCTAATATATAAAATATTTTGGATAGGAGGTCTTAAATTTATTTTATTAACAAGTTGGGAAAACAAAATATAACCTCCCCGACCCCGACGTTAAGGTAACATAACCTAACCTAACCCTACCTAAAATAAAAGATGAAAAGTAATGTAGAGTATTGGAAGAGTAGAAGGAACAGCATGCATTTGATTCACACTTCTTTATTTCCCATCCACGTTACGGAGTATAAGTATTTTCACTTAACCTCAAGGATTCAGAAATTGCAAAAGAGTGTGCTGCATTACCCATAATTATATGCGGCAGTGCGTAGACTTTTTAATTGACCACCAAATGATATGTCCTGCGTTAACTATAATTATATGCGGCATGGCGTAGATTTCTTAATAGACACACCAAATGAACTGTTTATTTTCAAAATAAATGTAAAATACAAATTCTTGTAATATAAATTAACACTTGAGCATAGGCTGTACTGTGTGATTATCTTTGATAAAGACGAAGGATTTAGTCTGGGATGGCAAGGAAGACAAGGAATTAAAACGTCGAAGATATGGTAGCAAGTTCCTCTTGGACAAACCAGAAAATATTATAGACTGAATGTTCCATTCACAACCCATTGTCGGTAGATGATTGGCAATTACTTTCGGTACAGTTTTCGTCTGAAGTTCTTATTTGACGACCATTACTGATATTATCATCATACGAGAGATCCCAGTCATTGGAAGAACCCAAGGATGGAGCTGGTCGAGAATTTATTTTCCAAACCGGCTGACAAGACGTTAGTTTCCACTCCTATGATAAACCAAAATATCTTAAAGACTGAATGTAGACTAATTTCCATACCGTTAATATTTATACTTGAATAGCTCCTTTTATGTTTAGAATAACGAGGCTTTATGAAGAACTTTCGAATTTTTACTGACTGTAGGTATCTCATAAGTCGAGTCCGAAAACACTCACTGCTTGCATGTGTCAATTCTTCGTAGCCAGGTCGTCTCTTTCTTTTGATAAATGAAAGCCGTGTCCTTGCTCTGTTGACTTCAAATGGTGATGACATTCTGCGCTGGTTGATTATCTCACTAAAGTTATTATTGCGTTCTTTGGTCTGATCTGGTTTCGTCTCGTCTCCGGGTCTGCTTACGAAGTTCACTGCACACGGCTACTTTTGCTTATGAAAATTATCGGAAATGTTTCTTGGTTTTATAGCGGAGAAACTGAAGCCTATTTTTTTCTACATCAGATATCCACTTTTTATTCAAAATTGTTGTTTTTTAAACACGGGAAACCTACTGTTTTTCTGTTCAAGGAGAGTTTTCCCGACTATCATTTTAAACATTTTGTATCAATCAGCCTCAGCTTTAGATCTTTTGTCGTTTCTATTTTGGATGCCCGTGTAAACGCACCTTCATTTATGGTCAATTTAATGGGATACTCATGATATAATATAATAGTCAAAATAAAAGGGCTGAAGAGAGCTACCCGAGTAGAAAAACCCAGTGAATGTAATTTTCAGTTATCGATAAAAAATACCATTAAAAATAGCTTATCTACTGTTTAATAAATTAAATTTTTGTTCATCAATTTTGAACCACTTAATAAAGTTCGGCTAGGTTTATGTTTTAACCTTTTCGTAACCCATTCAGCCACTTTTCTCTCTAGTACTTCATATACCTTATCAATCTTTCATTATTGAAATCTTTGTTTAACCAAGAGAAGCACCCGGACTCAATAAACTATACTTTCTCTCCATTAACTCGAATTCAATGGATATTCCTTATCATTCTACTGATTAAAAATAAAATTTTTGTTTACCATTTTGAAGCAATTAATAAAGCTCAGCTAAGCTTATGATTTCACCCTTTTGTAACTGATTCAGCCAACTTACTTTCTATTACTTCATGTACTTTATCAATATTTCATTATTTAAATCTGTGTTTAACTAAAGATACTCTCGTACCCGAAAGAAGTCTTATCAAATTTTGTCAAAGTACCTTTGTCTCTATTAATTCGAATTCAGTGGATGGTGGGATATTGGATACCCGTGTAAACGCACTTTTATATAGATTCTTCAATCCACCCCAAGTTTGCAGCAAGACTAAGCCTTTACTTCCCGTTATACCGTTGCTTTTTGGACTAAATGATATATGGAAAACAGCTTAGCGCGTGCTGCAAACTCAAGCTGGTTTTAACGGTCACATTTCTTTAAATTTTTGAACAATTTCTTAAATATCTTCTTAACTATCTCGAATTTTAAATTGATTTTTCAACTGAATTATTAATTAGATTAAGTTTAACCATTTTGATATTTTTAATTATAAAATCAAATAATATTGCGTTTCATTTCCCTAAATGATATCACACCATAAGGCTCATTTGCATTCACTCCAAAAAGGTAGTATATAAACCGTTCGAAGGCCTTTATTAATCGAGTTGGGAGGAACACCCCCTCCCTTCAAAGTCTAGACGTTTATCGTAACCCTAGGCACTTGGTAGGCAACGCTAATTTACCCATTGGTGGGGCGATGTTTGGAGAGTGGAAGATTGATGTGGACCATATTAGTGAGGGCCGCCTCGCTTATATGGCCCGCTGAGATCGGACACAGTGGGAGACGTCCGATTGCGTATAATCGCCTTCAACTGTCCAGCATCGAGGTTTGATGGTGAAAGGCGATAATATGCAATTGGAGCCGTCCTGTTGCATATAATTGCACGACACCTGAACTTCAATGTGGCAGCCACGCTTAAAGGAGGTAATTCCCGTTAAACGGAATTGAACGATAAGCTGGCATGAATACGTCTCTAGACTTTTGGCTCCATGAGCTAGGTCACGTGATTTTCGCTTACACAGGAGGTAATTCCCGTTAAACGGAATTGAACGATAAGCTGGCATGAATACGTATCTAGACTTTTGGCTCCATGAGCTAGGTCACGTGATTTTCGCTTACACAGTAAGTGACACAGACACGACTAAAGTTCAGTCGGGGAGGTAAAAAGATTATAAGTAGATTAAAGTGTTATAATTATAACCGGCTAAAAATATAAATTATTTTTAATGTATATGTCTAATTATTATGTTTAGGTAAAATTAGCATAATTAAGGGTTTATTTTTTTAACAAGATTAGACTAAAAAGTAGGAGTAGATACCTATTATTTTAATTTTAAAAATTTTAAGAAGTAAACTAAGTATGTTATTTTTTTAACAAGATTAGACTAAAAAGTAGGAGTAGATACCTATTATTTTAATTTTAAAAATTTTAAGAAGTAAACTAAGTATGAAAATTAAAAATTTTGGCGTTGTTTTATACTAACCGAATTTGCCCTATAATTGATGCTCCACAATATATCTTACTATAAATAAAACAACATATATACCGTTGTTGCTCAGATTACTTTTAAGAATAATTTTTCTAGATAATTAAATATAAATTATTACTTTACATCAAGGTGTGGTTTATATTAAAGTTTGAGGTGAATTACATTAATTAATTTTTTGGATTAAATTATGAATTTAATTTATGATATATAATTAGTTAGTAAATTTAGAATAATATGTTAAATTGAAATAGGTTCTGAAACATGCACATACCGCCCGTCACTCTAACAATTAAATTAGATAAGTCGTCACAAAGAAGATTTAAAGGTTCTTGAATCTAGAAAGATAAAATAAAGCTTAAATATAATATCTTGCTTACATTAAGAAGAACCTTATTTATAGGGTATTTTAATTATATTATTAATTTTATTAGAACTAAGTAATGATTTTGATGAGAAATTTAAATGATTTAATTTAAAATTTTATTAAAGTTTTTTAGAAGAAGTCCCTTTTGTATCACAGAATTTTAAATATTTTTATTTTATTAAATTTCCCGAAAAAAAAAGAATTATAAATATTAAAGAATTAACTGTCGCATAAGTAAATTAAAATATTTCTTGTTGTGAGATATTAACGTTTTTGCTATAAATCATTTTAGGTGAACATTTAAATTTTTATAGGGTTAAGAAATTAGGGTTAAGCTTCGTTTTTTATTAATATATTATTAAAATAAAAATTTTAGTTGTGGCTTTAAAGTAGATTTTTGTTTAATAACAAGAATTATAAGTTTAAGGAATTAGATTATAGAAATATATAAATACATTTTATTTAAATAAATAACGAAATTATTAGTAGAATATAAAAGTAGAAAAATTGTTTTAAAAATTTTAGTACTCTTATATTTGTTTATAAATTATTTAAAAGGAATTGAGCAAAACAAAAAATTTCGACTGTTTATCAAAAACATTTCTTTAAGAGTATATTTAAAGTCATCCCCGTTCCGTGATTAAATTGTTAATTTAATAGCCGCAGTTCTTTGACTGTGCAAATATAGCATAATCATTAGGTTTTTAAATGAAATCTTGTATGAAAGGGAAAGTGAAAGAAACCTGTCTTTTAAATAAACATTGAAACTAAGTTTCTTGTAAAAATGCAAGAATAATATTAGGGGACGATAGGACCCTATAAAGCTTTATTTTAAATGTTAATTATTATATTAAATAAAGCTTTATTTTAAATGTTAATTATTATATTAAATAAAGCTTTATTTTAAATGTTAATTATTATATTAAATAAAGCTTTATTTTAAATGTTGATTATTATATTAACTATTTTAATATAATTTTTAAAATTTTATTGTGGCGGTAGCTTAATTTTCAAACTTATTATAATTAAATTTAAATATTTAATTTAATTATAATAAGTTTGAAAATTAAGCTACCATCCTAGTAAAATTTTAAATATTAAATTCAAAAAAGTTGATATAATAATTAACATTATAATAATTTATAAAATAATTAACATTATAATAATTTATAAAGTAAGTTAAACTTATAGTAAGTTTTTAGGCCCATACCCTAAAAATGAGGTATTCCTCATTTCTTAAATGATTATAAAGCCTGCAATTTAACTTTCATTATCATAATAATAATTTTTGAAATGATTATAAAGCCTGCAATTTAACTTTCATTCTCATAATAATAATGTTTGAAAGAATTATTTCAATCAGTTCAAATTCTTGATTCCCAAGGAGTAGAAAAAACATTAATGCATTTATCCCATTAATAATTAATAATTCAAATATTTTATCTATTGAGGCTGTTTTAAATACTTTTTAATTCAAGCTATTTGATCCTCAATTTTAATTCTTTTTCAATTCAATATAATTTTTCTACCCTCTGAATAGAATTAACTAATATAGCACTTCTTACAAAATTAGGAGCCGCCCCATTCCAGCGAGAATTTCCTGAGTTTCTTTAAGTATTTAATTTACTTGACAAGAACTAGCACCAATAACAATTTTTATTATTAATTTAAATTTCATAAATATTATAATAACTAGACTAGTTATATCATTAATTGTTGCGTCTATTGGGGGATTTAATCAAACTAATACAAAAAAAATATTAACCTTTTCATCAATTGCTCATATAAGATGAATTATTAGCACAATTATATAAAGATTTATCTTAATGATTATATACTTTCTAATTTATTCTACAAACCTGTTCATAACTATTAGAATAATAAAAAATTCCAAATTAACAAAATTATATCTTCCACAGTTATAAAAAAGAAAATTTATAAATTATTTGCAGGTTGGTAAACATCAGACCAACATTTATCTTTGTGGACGCCCCCCAATAATGCCGTCGGATGATGTCACTATACTACAGTGTAGACCTCATATACAGGGTGTGTCATTGTAACCAAATGATATTTTTCTATTGGTTTAATATGGTAAATGCCTGATAGCTAGAAACATTGTAGTGGCTCAGATCTGAGCCTCGTAATTCACTAGATGACTTTACTCCGAGACAATTTATTTAACAACTTTAATAATAAGATAATGGTTGAATTGAATCGACGCAAGGCCTGAAACGCCAAAGTTGAATCCGTACGGTAAGTATATTAGATTAAATGCTCGATGTGTGGGAACTTAGATGGTACCTTAGGGCGGACACGTTGTTGTTTTTTTCTCCGCGTGAAAGGGAACTTTGACCTTCTACTTCGAAAATCTTTCTAAAGAAACCTCGAATGGATTCCTCATCTTCACCAAACGTGTTTTATTGGCCACTCAATATTGGACTGCTTTTTCTGCACTGATGTTTGTAACAATATGCCTACTAAAGATCAAATGTTGTATAAAACATACTGCAGCAACAATGTGTGACCAATAATAAAACACGTTTGGTGGAGATAAAGAATATTTCTTACGAGGTATGTTTTTATAACATTTAATGTTTAGCCGGCGAATTGCTACAAACATCACTGCAGAAAAAACATAGTTTAATAATAAAACACGTTTGGTGAAGGTAAGGAATCCATACGAGGTTTCGTTAGAAAGATTTTTGAAGTTGAATTTCAAAGATCCATTTGACGTGGAGAAAAAAGAACATTTTTTATGAAACGTGTGCGCCCTAAGGAACCATCTAAGTTAGGCTTACCGTAGTAAGACTCGTGTTGTAGTCGAAAGCCAGGCTATTCCAACCAGGAAAAATTGGACATGATGTTTATTTTGGGTAAGTGTCAAGATAACGTACGTCGAGCGGCAGCGCTTCCCCCACCAACGCCATCCGGCTCGAAGCACCTTCACCGTCATTAGTACTCGGTAATGAAGACCGAGATGTGGATATTGTAGCACGTTTGAAGCCAATCTTTATACCAGTAGTAGATCGGTCGCACACGAGGCTGGACTAAGCCATGCTATTGTTCTTCCCATTTTACATCGCCACCACTACCGGCCCTATAGTTTCCATCTCCATCAAGTCTTAAGAGACGATGATTACCTAAGACGGCAAGACCTTTGTCTTACGCCTAATTGCAGCCGATCCTCTATTTTTGCAAAATTTGCTGTTTTCGAAGAGGCTAAATTTCACTGGGATGGTACGGTAAGCGGTGATAACATGCATTACTGGACCCAACACAATCCTTATTGGTTACGACACCATTACCATTATATTCGATGGAAGGTAAATGTTTGGTTTTGAATTCTTGATAACCGAATTACCGGTCCCTTTTTCTTCGATGCAAACATTACAGGAGAACTGTACTTGGACTTCCTGTATCACGAGTCTAGTGACACGATAGACGCATTGCCATTAGCAGTGGTTCTAACAGAATGGAGCCCCACCACATTGGACGGTCAATGTTCGTCAATGTCTGAACGACCACTTTCCCAACCGTTGGATAGGTAGAGGTGGACCAATTCCGTGGCCAGCACTGTCTCCTGACCTTACCCTGCTTCATTTCTTCCTATGGGGTTATTTTAAGGGCGTCGTTTACGAAACAGCACCGATGAGCGCAGAAGAATTAAAGGGCCGAATTCGAGCGGCTATCAATGGAATCTTTCCTCAAATGCTGGCAAATGCATTGCAAGACCTAGAAAGTCTCCTCGAAGAGTGTCTACACCACGATGGTAGACACATCGAACATTTACGCTGATGTGCTTACCGTACGGAATCAGTTTTGGCGTTTCAGGCCTCGCGTCGATTCAATTCAATCATTATCTTATTATTAAAGTTGTTAAATAAATTGTCGAAGAGTTACGTCATCTAGTGAATTACGTGGCTTAGATCTGTGCAACTGCAACGTTTCTATCCATCAGGCATTTACCCTTTTAAACCCATAGAAAAATCTCATTTGGTTACAATGACACGTATTTACTTACACCCTGTATACGAGGTCTACATTGTAGTGTAGTGACGTCTTCTGAAGTTCTGAAGGCATTATTGGGGGGCGTCCACAAAGATAGGTGTTGGTCTGATCTTAACACCCTGTATAATTAAATAAAATATAATGAGGGATTTTTTCCTTAGCTTATCACTTTAACTTTACTAATAAAAATTTATATAACAACAAATTGTATAATTATATTAGCAAGAGCTATCATTAATTTATTTTTTATTTACCTCTTACATACATAGCTGTTAGTATTAATAATAATAAAATATATATACATAAGCATATAAATATTATACCAACTAAATTAAGAAATCTAATTACGGCCTTAGGGTCCTTACTATATTTTAAAGCTTTAAGTTAAATTAAAAACTATAAACCTTCGCGATTTGTAAAACATGATTTATTGGGCGTTATAATAGATGGGAGAGCTGTTTGATGGCTTCCTATTATAATCTAAGCCTAATTAAAAATCGGAGAATAATTTTATAGGCTATCCTAGAACTCGCTTAGTAATTTTTCCGTGCTTAAGAACAAACCCTTTTTATGAAGTCAAAGTTTTAAAGTTGACCATTTACTCGGGCCTTTACTTGCCTGTAAGACAAGTTGCTTTGATTAATTATAGTGACATATATACTATAATTGATCCATGCAAGTTGCATGCGGCCAAGAAAAAACTGGTTAACTGGCCGTATCAAAATATATTTTTAGATAATGAACAAGAAATTATTATTATAGAAATAATACATTTTTAAAAGAAAGTTCAGATTATTTAGGTAGTAAAGTAAAAGATTCCAAATCTTCAGAGAGAAAATAGGGTAAACAGGGGGGTGGCTAGGGAGAGTGAGAGCACGGACCATTTATATACGGTCCGTGGGGAGAAAGAGGAATCTATAGAAATGCAGTTGTTGGTTTTTTGTTGTGACTCATTTATTTTGGGTTTTGAGGGAAAAATTGAGTTAAAAAGAAAGTGAAAGAGGGATAAATTAACGGAAATTGAAACCACGAAATTATTTACTGTGAAAACTTACACTTAACACTGTAAAAACATTGATGTAAATATACGTATATATTTATATTTCTAATATTAGTTAAGAGAGTGATTTGTGAAGAATCTATATATATATATATAGATATCGTCCACAAATTACTCTCTAAACAAATATTAAAATTTTTAATATTTTAGAATTAAATCACTAAAATTATACCAATCACTCGTTTAGAGTAATATCGGCACGCAAAGAGAAGGTAGTGATGAAAACTAAGCGTCTATTTAGCAAGAAAAATTAATACAGGCTGTAGATAGACGCCTAGATAGTTAAACCCTTTCATTGGTGTTTATTCCCACCAATATTTCCTTTTCTCTAATTTTTCAGTTGCCTTCCGCGGCTTTCTTAAAACTTTTTAGTCGAATAGTTGAATCTATAAACCCTGTATACGTCCCACCCTTGAAAAAAGGCAACATCTGCCGTAGAAACGGGTTCTATTTAACGACTCTTTTTGTTAGCTTCGAGGTTGGGAAAAGTATAGATAATCCTATATTTTAAATCAACCTTGGAAAAAGGCAACATTAGCAATACAAACTGGTGCTTTTTAACGGCTCTTTTATCCGTTTCTATATTAGTGTATATGTTACTTTATAGAACCATCTATTCCCACCCGTGGTATCACCAAATTTCACTTCGCTCGCGAAAAACGTTAAGGGGGAACGGGGCACTCCTCGTAAGTAAGCCTCGCTGGTCTCGAGCTCCCGGCGCTTGTGCTTATTCAGCTCCGCCTAAGCCTAATTTTAGCCTAGCGGCCGTCGGTCAACGACTACGGAGAGCGGCGATGCTCTCTCCTCTCTTAGAACTCGTTTTTCGTCAAGACGGGCGACAGCCTTAATTCAGGGTCGCCACAGTTTTTTCAGATTTAAATTCTCTGACTTTTCCAGGTTTTTCCCTGACCTAAACTAATAATACCCAATTTTTATCCATTTTTTAATATTGCGCTAGCCAAACTTTTTGCACGCGTATCTTTGTTCTAATCTATACAAGTGACACGGTCAGCTTCAAATCTTTTCCGCAGATAATTATTGTAATTTCCTGGATTCTTGAGAGATCTTTAAATTCTCTGACTTTTTAAAATATCTTAAAATTCCCTGACTGTTCCCTATTTTCCCTGACCTGTGGCAACCCTGCTCATGTTGCCAATGTGTGGGAAAAATCCCACATTGTGGGATTTTTGGACGATTTTTGGGCTGGGTGGGGTAAAGGGATTTTTCAATAAAATTGGCCGATTTTGTTGGATTTTTGACTCTGACGGTGTTTTAACGATCTTTTTTTAAAACCAAAATATTTTTCAAGCTTGACCAGAACTCGCTTGCTTTCTACAGTAAAATATATCAAATTCAGTAAACCACGAGGAAAAATAATTGTACAAGGTCGTTTGTTTAGTTATCCCCTCTGTCAATGTTATACCTCGTTTTCAGTGAAATTTCAGTATTTTTGAAAATGTTCACAGTGGGGGTGCCACTTTACAATAAAGTTCCAATTCTATGTAGCCAGCCCTCTTTATTATAGTCCACCATAGTTTGCAGCGCGTACAAACTATGCTATCCGTTATCTGTTTATTATGATATTCAGAGACTATCTTTCCGCGTGATGTTTGATTGTCATTTAAATGCAGCTGGTTGACTACCTGTAGTTAACTTTAATTTGGCACCGCTTTTAACTCGTTGAGGTTAAAAAACTGGGCAAAACTTTTTAAAGCATCATTTAACTCGTTGAGGTTAATTAAAAAACTGGGCAAAACTTTTTAAAGCATCAAGTGCTTAGAGTCATAGCATTGTTGCAAGCCATCCAAGGAAATTTAGCGGACGTAAAATTGATCTGGTCTGACAATCTTGTTAAGTAATAAAAAAATAAGGAAAAATATTGAAGGTGTTGTCCGTTGACTTTTAAGAGGGGGCGGAGCTAAAATAGGGTGCGGGTTTGGCGGGTAAATTTAGTAAGCGACTGTGGGTTTTTCGACTTTCAAACATTTGCAACACACCGAATCAGACCGACACTACTCTCGCGCTTATTCCGTTCCGCCTAAAGCCGGATTCGCACAGAACTATTTCCATGCGTTTCACGCTCGCTTGCTAATGTTACTTCTAAAGCCGGATTCACAAATATTTCTTTTCACGCGTTTCGCGCTTGTGCGCCCATTGATTTAATATTGGCGCGCGAGCTCGAAACGCCTGAAAATAGGTCTGTGGGCATCCGCCTTAAGGCTGCCTTAAGGCAGATGCACACAGACCTATTTTCACGCGTTTCACGCTCGTGCGCTCATAAGGCGGATGCAGACAGACCACACGGAAGGCTCCGTAACGGTTATTCAACGTTGATTTAATACGATAACACAGGCGATCAGATTGTAGAATAGGTACTGAAAATATTTTGGAAGGGGTGAGGGTTCCATTACTCTGAAAGAAAAAAAATGAGAAAAATAATGGTGCAAAAATTATTGATCGCAAACCTTTATTTAAAAAGTGATGTTTAGGTTACATTAAATAAAATGCGTGTAATTTTCTTAATGGTCTGCAAATATAGTTTTTTACTCTTGGCAAACGTGTGCAATTCTTTACTTCATATATACTCTTTATACTAATAATAAATATTCTTGATAGAATATCTGACCGCCAGAAAAAGGAAGAAGAGGCTTCAAACGACAAAATGATAGGAAAGTACGAGCTTCAAAATTGGAGACTGCCGATGCAAGGGAAAAGCGCAATACTAGACGCAGGGAGCTATACAAGTTAAAAAAAGATAAGCAAAAGGGGAGCAGGCAGCTTTCAAAACCCAAGTGATTCGAGCAGGGAAAATCAAACGACTTCAATAGTTGAATATTTGGGTAATAATGACAGTGAGCAGACTCCTATAAAAGGGGAAGATGGGATATGCTTGCTCGTAGGCTAGACCCTCAATTCTGTGATAAGGAAAGATTGTATTTGGCTAAGCGCAGAGAAATACCAGAATTTCGGGAGCGGGAACGATAGGTTAAGGCTGCAAAAAGAGCGAACCCTGCTTTTATAGCCGCAGACCGCGACGATAAGGCTATGCGTAGAGAAGATCCCAAATTTCGGGAGAGGGAACTTTTAGTTAACGCTACAAAAAGAGCGAACCCCGCTTTTAGAGCCGCATACCGCGTTGATAAGGCTATGCGCAGAGAAGATCCCGAATTTCGGGAGAGGAAACAAATAGTTAAGGCTACAAAAAGAGCGAACCCCGCTTTTAGAGCCGCAGAGAGTAGCGATATGGCTCTGCGCAGAGAAGATCCCAAATTTTGGGAGAGGGAACAATTAGTTAAGGCTACAAAAAGAGCGAACCCCGCTTTTAGAGCCGCAGAGAGTAGCGATATGGCTCTGTGCAGAGAGGATCCCGAATTTCGGGAGAGGGAACAAGTAGTTAAGGCTGCAAAAAGAGCGAACCCCGCTTTTAGAGCCGCAGCAATATGGCTCTGCGCACAGAAGATCCCGAATTTCGGGAGATAGAAAGATTAGGAAAGTCAATAAAAAAAGGTGATCCCCGATATCTGGAATATTTGTATTCCGACCAGATAAGAGACATTCCGACTCACAGGTGCGAAATTTGTACAAGGCTTTGTTTCAGAAATAGTACGATTTCAATGTCTAACGATTCTTTTCATGCTCGTGTAGGACACGGGTATAATATTTTGTTGGCGGTTGTCGCAGCCTTATCTAAGGGGCAGATACCGAAGTTTAGTTCATTGAATGGTTTTAGTTTTCCATACGTTCCAGTGATTGTGACCGAGTTATCCAATCTCGAGCAACGTCTCGTTAGTCCGAAAATTATATTCATATCGATAAAATCTCTCGGGTGTGATTCGCAAAAGGGCTCTAAGGGCACAGTTGTAAACGTCCAATGTAGCGTGGACACGTCCTGCTCAGTTTTACAAGGCTGCCTCATAACACGCATACAATTCAAATAAAATTGATGCGGCGAATGCAGTTCGTAAACCCGTTCTTTTTGAAACCGTGCACCCAAGGCAAATTTCAGAAGCCATGAAATTCTTAGTAGGTACGCCACTTTATAGAAAAAATTACGTCACTCTTTCCGAAGAGCTTTTGTCCGCTATAGTAGAAGACACTGTTGATTTTGTCATGAACGAAAATGATAGAAATATGCAAGAGGACGAAGCTCGAGCCATCGAAATTTCCTCAGCCGTTACTAATCCGCCTGAAACTCAAAATCCTCACCCTCAAATACCTAACGTACCAGAAGTAGATAGTGACGAAGAATGGAAAGAGAAGAAAAAACGGTTAATTGCGGTAATAGGGATTCTTTGCTCATCCCGAGTACTGACGTCACGATTACGTTTGCCCCAGGGGAAGGAAGCCGCCCAGCTTCCCTGCTGTTCGACGAGGATTGCGAAGAACTTTCTTTCACTCGTATTTATAGGGGTCAAAAACGGAAAATTATTGTTAAATACAGCCACCAGGACCTTGTCAAGTGGGAATTGCTTTCTGCCGATAGAAGGTGCGCCACTGACGTTACCAATATTTTTTCTAGTGGTTTAATATTGAGACTTTGAAACGTGCCAAGCAATTCAAATTTGTTTGCGTAAAACTAAGGTATCAGATGGGCAGATTTGCTCAACGCTTTGCTCGTAACTGCTGGTAAAACTCGATTGACTGACCACGAAATTGAAAGTATGCCTTTCAAAGACAAAGCAACCTTGATTCAAAATGACCCAATTACTTGCGCGCGATACTTTGATCACCGGTTTCGAGCTTTGTTCAAGTTCCTGAGAAGCAAAGCTGCACCTTTAGGGTCCATTCTGGACTTCTACTATAGGGTAGAATTTCAACATCGAGGAAGTCCTCATATCCACAGTTTAATTTGGGTATCCGGAGCCTAAAAGCTGAAAGCAGATGGTTCTAATGCTACTGAAGTTGAAGCCTTTGTTGATTATTTCATATCTTGAGCGAAGTCTGAGGACGAAATACTTGCTGGTCTAATTCCACTTCTGACGCACATACACACAAAAACGTGTAAGGTGAAGCGGGGTGAAACGACAATTTGTCGATTTGGAATTCCATGGCCCCAATGCCCAGGACGTACGTTTACGACCCGGATTTGAGGAAATGGACCAAGCCTTATGGGGAATTGATTGAAAAAGAATCAGAAAGAGTAGAAAAACCATCTCTGCTTTGAATCCTGAAACTTTCGAAGAGTTTTTGAGCCCCCTTAGTATTACCGAACAAGTTTATATTGACTGCGTCACTCTCAAAATGAAGAAAAGGACCATTCTTCTCAAGAGATCTCCACGAGAAGTGAAAGTTAACGCTTATAACAAGGACGTTCTCAGATTATGGACATTCAATTTGTCCTTGACGTGAACGCTTGCATAGTGTATATTATCGCATGCATTGGAAAATCGCAACGAGGAATCTCTCAGTTATCGATGGAAGCCATGAGAGCCGTGAGGCAGGCGGGATCCACTGTCAAAGAAAGGCTCAAAATTATCGCCAATATGTTTTTCAGTGGCCAAGAAGTATCTGCTCAAGAAGCGGCGTATTTGTCCCTTCAGATCCCCGTGTCCAAGGCGAGCCGTGCTTCGGTGTACATCAACACTTACCATCCCGAAAAACGCGTCCACATTCTTCGGCCGAAGTTTCAGCTGGATGACCTGCCGGAGGATAGTACGGAAATTTTTGCAGAAGGTTTATTGTAGCGTTATCCCTTAAGGCCAGATACCATGGATTCAGTTTGTCTCGCTGAACTTGCGGCTTTGTACGAATACAACAAGAAAAAAGGCAGAGCCGCTGCTGTTCGAAATCCTAACCACGATGAACGGTCGGATAGTGAGGAAGAACCTGATGTTCCCGCTGTTTGGCTGCCTTTGAAACATTCGAAGGGTTTCGTACGCAAACGTACGATCGAAAAAATATTCGATTTAAAAATTTCCGTATCGAAAAGGATACTCTAGATTTCTACCGAGAACAAATTCTTTTGTATTTGCCGTGGCGCAATGAGGCGACTGATATCATGGAAAAAGATATCAAAGAAATTTACGACACAAATTTGGAATTGATTTCGCTGAAAAGACGGGAATTCGTGAATCAGTTAAATGAAGGTGATTTTGAGCGGGCGAGAGCAGAATACGTAGAAAACGAAGCCCAAATTGACGTTACCAATATCCAACCGATATTGGATCATCAAGATGCTAGAGATCGCGAATTCACGTTGGACGACCCCGAATTTGCCATTTTATCCTTGCGAGAAGGAGATGCTGATATTGGGCGAGATTAACCCGTAGGAACAACACTTATTATACAATAGTACAAACTGTCCGTTACGTTGAGGACAACGAGTATGCCAAAATGGTTCAGGGCTTGAACCAGCCTCTTCGTCTTTTTGTCACCGGTGGCGCTGGAGTCGGAAAGTGTCTTGATCAATTCCGTTTTTAGAGGGAGTTATCAGATATTTTCCCAAACAACCAGGGGCTGACAACTCGAACGTAATTGCCTTAAAGTGCGCTTACACGGGAAAAGCTGGTTTTAACATTGGAGGAACAACCCTACATACGGCGTTCTCTCTTCCCGTAAGCCAATACCGATGACCCATGTCAAGAATGGAATCGGAAATGTTGAACAAAATGAGGGTTGCTTGGAAGTACCTAAAGTTGATAATAATCGACGAATTTTCAATGTCTGGCTTGGGAATCCTCATGAAAGTGAATTCCCGATGCCAAGAAATCATGGGTTCCCAAGATTCTTTCGGGGGACTCTCAATTTTAGTTGTGGGTGACTTTAACTAAATGAAACCAGTTGTTGAGAGCTTCGCTTTTCAAATTCCGAAAGCTCGAGACAGTTCTTACGCCGGATTGCTTTTTAATTAATTTAATAAATGTCAAACGAATGGTTTGACATTTCGTTAATCGAAAGTCAGCGGATTAGTGACAAAGGAGAGCCTCCTCTGGAAGCTGTGCACCTCTACGCCACGAACAAAGAGGCGGAAGAGTTCAACAACATGCGACTCGGGCAAATGGGTACAGAGTGTGCAACTCTTTGGCTCTCGATCACGTCCAAGGGGATTTCCAAGGCGAAATACGTCAAAATATTCTGACGAGGGCGAAAGTACTGAAACCTAATGCCACTTACGGATTAAGCAAAGAGAATCGGTTGCGAATTGGTGGTTGCTAGATGGTGACCAATAATATTGACATTCAAGATGGAATTGTTAATGGCGCCAAAGGTAGAATTCGGCAAATCGACTACGGGGTTCGTCCGAATGGGGATCTCGTACCCTTAAGAGTTTGGTTGTCTTTTGACCACGAAAGAGTAGGTTAGGACATAAGTGCAGGTTTATTAGCTGCTGCAAAGGTCAATCCTTCGTGGGCTCCGCTTGAAAAGACGGTTAAATCATTTAGTCTTGGCCACTCTTACAAAAATGTTGTTGTTTCTAGAAAACAATTTCCGCTGCAAATGGCGGAAGCTATCACTATCCATAAAAGTCAAGGGGACACTTACAAATACGTGGTGGTTCATATTAGTACCAAGTTGTGCATGGAACGGTCTATGTTGTATGTCGCTTGCAGCAGAGCTAAGTCCGCGCAAGAGCTATATATTGTCCTGCCTATGCCTCCCAGCGCATCTGATGCCGTAAGGCTCGAAATGGAGAGAATGCAAAGGGACAATCAAATCTTAATTCCCACCATACAATCTCGGCCTATTATGTTTTTTCATAATCCTGAATCTTAACGAGGTCATTCGCGGGATGTAATTCATGATGATTTCATCATGAACTCGGATTTGCTTTTATTCGTGGAAGAAAGGGCGAATTTATCAGACGATATACGCATCCCATATTTTTTCAGTCTGGGAGGAATGCTTTTGCCTGATAATGCGCCCGAGCGGAAATCGTACGGGTCAACTATTTACACGAACAAAACGGTGACAGAACAATCCCTAGATTACAAAGTGCCCCAGGCTAAGCTTCCAAACGGCCAAATCTCGCCTTTTGCCCGTTTAGAGCGATTGTAAGCTAGAAGATGATAAAATAGCGGTGGCGCTATTGTATAAGTCGCCGCAAGCCAGTTTAAAACTGGTCATTGATGACTTAACTACCCTGTTATCTGAAAAATACTAGAAGGAAGTACCAACGTTGGTTATAGGAGATTTTAACGTTGATTATCTGAAAAGAAGTGTAGCTTTGATAAACTTCTTTTCGACTTTGGAATTTGAACTAATGCCAGGATTGAGAAACAAGGTATCCAACAATCTTGGAACTCAACTTGACTTGGCTTTTGGTAAAAAGCCATTTCTAAAGAGATATAAGGGACATTACCGAGAATCGACTTATTCTTATAATAAGTCTATTTGCATTGATAAGAAGCCGAAATAAGCGAGGTAACTGAGGGAGAATTGCTTTCGTTGTGAATAAAATTCACATTTTTGAATGATTCTTGGCCTTAGTTGGTGTGATGAAACGTTTCCAGGTGGAAGTTTATTTATTAAACTTATTGAGCGAAAATTTAACCTTGGGTACAATAACCATTAATCGTGGTTTAAAGATCCCTTAAGCGAATGGGTGGAAGAAGCTAAGCTTGGGTGAAAGAGGCCTGAACCATGCTAGGTAAAAGCACCCTTAAGCGAACGGGTGAAAGATCCATTAAGCGCACGGGTGGAAATACCGAAAGCGCGGGCAAGGCAATATAACTTAAGCTTGGGTGAAAGATCCCTTAACTGTGGGTGAAATAACGCTCAAGCGCACGGCTGAAAGGTCTCCGAAGCTCTGGCGATAAAAAACTTAATGTAGGGTGAAAAATTCCAAAAAGTAAACATAATTGTTTATCCCCCGGCATTCCCATAAGTGAGTGCCGGGCCAGCATCAAGTGCTGGAGGAGGATGTAGGCCTACTGGGTAGACCTCATGGTAAAAAAGACGCGCCTTCGTCGGCACCTTCACGAATTCTAAAGTCGCTGTTCCGACTCTTTCCAAAGCGCTCTGGAAACATTCGGAGCACCAAAATAAAATGAGCATTTAATTGCACACTAAAGAATACTTAAAAGGTGCCGATTATAGCCTTACCTCTTTAGGTGGTGCGGAAAATGGTTATTAAATATAATAATAATAATAAATAATATCAAATATTCAAAAACATTCTTATAATGGAGGATGTGTTGAAGATTAATTAATTTATTTACAAAAATTACATCATTAAACGTTATTTTTGGTTTAATTTGGTTTAATTAAACGCGAGTATTATTTCAGTGGTATATAATTTTAAAACCATGGTTTGATAAAGATGATTTTCCTTAATTAATTTCACAAAGACTAATTTCATTTTCATTTCATATAACTTCATTAATTGAATGAAAGCATCATTACCCCCGGAAGACTTCACTTATACCCACTTAAGTAATACTAATAATTAATGGCAACTTGAAAAATCAATATTTGCAGAGATGCAGCTTCTCCTATTATAGAACAAATAACCTTTTTTCATGATCATACAATAATTATTCTTATTTTAAATACCATTCTAGAAGCTTATATAATAACTAATGCTTTATTTAAAAAATACTTTAATCGATTTTTACTATATGGTCAAGAAATTGATACTATCTGAACTAATATTACTGCTTTTATATAAATTTTATTGATTTCCCCTCGATTCAAATTCTTTATATAATAGTTGAAACAAGAATGCCAAGACTTACTATTAAAACAAATGGCCACTTTTGAATAATTGATCTTATGAATAATTATATTTTAAACAAATTTCATTTGACGCGTATACATTACCTATAGAAGAATTAGAAATGAATTCTTTTCATTTATAATTTGTAGATAATCGTACTATTATGCCATGTAATATTAATATTAGTATATTAATATCTGCTTCTGATGTAATTCACTCTTGGGCTATACCCTCATTAGGAATTAAAGCAGATGCGATACGTGGACGTATTAATCAAGTTCCAATAATTACTTCCAAAACTGGTTTATTTTTGGAGAATACTCAAAAATCTGTAGAGCTAATCATAGATTCATAGCTATTGTAAATGAAAGAATTCCTACAAACATGTTATAAAATGAATTATTAAAATAGAATACCTCAATAATAATAAGTGGCTGTAATATAAGCTATGGTCTCTTTAACCATTTTATGGAGAAATCTTACTCCCATAATAAAATAGAAAATAGTTAAAAAATTTATAACTTTTTTATGTCAAAATATAATTGCCCTATTAGGCTTTTCTTAATTCCACAATAAATTGATGACTATTATTGCTTTTTCCTTTCTTAATAATTTAAATAAATATAATTTTTATACAATTTATTTTAACTTTTAAAAAAATTAATAAAGAACCTAGAACATATAATATCATAATAATAAACTGAAAACGATAACAACCTGCAAGAGGACATATATAATATTAACCTGTGGAATATATAAAAATAGGTTGCCCTTAAATTTAGTCAAAACTAAAGTAGTTACTTTTACAAGAAAGTCAAACAAGCTAACCTTCAACTATAAACTCAATAATACAACAACCGTTCGAAATTCGTATCATAAAGACTTTGGGGTCATATTTGATTTTAAGCTATATTTTAAACTACAGGTTTCTAATCTAGTGTCGCGCTGAACTAGAATGTCTTTTAAAATATCAAAATCGTTGGGTTCAGCAGGTACATTCAAACTTTTACACTCATATTTCGTTCAAACCCTTATAGAATATGAGTCATTGATTTATGGTGGATGTAGTCGAACGAATTTAGATAAAATTGAACGGGTCCAAAGAAAGTTTATTGAATTCTATTACTTTAATGTTAAATGTACTGGAGTATATAAATACCACAGGGTCTTAAAAGTATTGGATATTGTCAGAGAATGTATTTAAATACGCTGGCTTAAAAAATTCTCGATAATCAAGTTGACTGTGCCTATCTTTTAAGCAAATTATCCTTATTTGCAACGAAAAAAGTAACAAGACACATGTCTTGGTTTTATTTAAAGAAACCTTTTACTTTAAATCCGATTTCCAGGATACAAATGACATATAGTAGTTATTCCGAACTAATTGATTTTGTATTTAATTCCATTAATTATATAAAATCCTTTTTTAAACCAAAAAATAAGAATAGTTTATTATAATTCAAATGTTTTTATTGTATACTAAAAATTTTAAAATGTGTAATACATTTTAATGTAAAATGTGTAATACATTTTCATGTAAAATGTGTAATACATATTAATGTAACTATGTGACCCACTGTAGAAAGCCTGAAACGGTATTGTGGACACAATAAAATTGGATTTGATAACATTTTGGATTCAAGCTATTAACAATTTAATAGGGTTAATAGAAATATAATATTTGCACACTTATTACCATCAGGTACCCCCTTAATATTAATAATATTTTCAATTTTAATTGAATCAATTTGAAATATTATTTGACCAATCACACTATCTATTCGTCTTTCAGCTAATATGATTGCAGGACATACTAACTCTATTAAGTAATAAAGGTACAATTTATAATAAAAAATAATTTTATTATTATTAATACACAAATATTAATACTAGTATTAGAAATTTCTGTAGCTATCATTCAAGGTTAGGTATTTATTATTAGAAATTTCTGTAGCTATCATTCAAGGTTAGGTATTTATTATTTTAATTTCTTTATACGCAACAGAAATACATTAATGAAAAAATTTCATCCATTTTATATTGTAGACCAAACATCAGATTTAGGAGCATTATTTCAAACATCAGGCACCACTAGATGAATTCACATTAAATCTCCTTTTCTAAGAATATTTGGTTTTATTATTTTAATTATTACAAGTTACCAATGATGACGAGACATCTCATGACTAGCTACACTACATTATACACAAAAAATTATAATAGGATTAAAAAGAGGTACAATTTTATTTATTGTTTCGGAAGTATTTTTTGTATCATTTTTCTGAGGTAATTTTACATAGAAGGTTATCAACTAATATTGAAATTGAAATAATATGATCCCCTAAAGGAATTGAACCTTTTAACCCTATACAAATTCCTTTACTATATACAACAATTTTAATCTCTTCATTAATTTCTGTTACTTGAGCCCACCATAGAATTTTAAATATAAATCAAACACAAGCTAAAAATCATTACTAATAACAATCATTTTAGGGGGTATTTTACACTATTGCAGGCACGAGAACATGTTGAAGAATCTTTCTCAATTGTTGACTCAATTTATGGAGCAACCTTTTTTGTTGCAGCTAGGTTCCATGGATTTCATGTAATTGTATGGACCACATATTTAATAATTTCATTTATTCGATTAAATAAAATACACTTTTCTAAAACCCAACATTTTGGGTTTGAAGCTGCAGCATGATATTGACATTTCATTGATGAGGAGGACACGTTATATCAAGAAGGATCAGACAAAGAGAGGAAAAATGGGGCTGCGTTGAGTTAGAGAAGAGCCAACCTCCCACTCGGGTGGAAAGGGGGATAGCAAATTCTCGAGGTAAACTGTTGTCACGTGGTCACTAGCGTCGTCGGCTACTACGCGTCTCATAAAGGATCCGTTTTACCCACGTGACAGCATTTTACCACGAAACATCTCTACCCCCGTTCTCCCAGAGTGGGAGTTTAGGGCGACGCAGTAGGAACTGCGCCGTCCCCACTTTTCCTCTCCTTGTCTGATCCTTCTTGGTTATATATTATAATATATAGTAAATTTAGCTTCCAACTAAAAAGTTTTTAATAAAATAAATAATTGCTATACCTTTTTGTTATCCTTAATTATTTGATTCGTTCTGATAACTCTATCATCAAATCTAGCAAAAATACACTATATAACAAATGAGAAAAATGCACATTTAGATTCGACCTAAAAATTTGAAAAATTAATTTCTTATTTTAATAAAAACCAAATTACAGGTATATTAATGTTAATAAGAAAAATGGATTAAAATATCCTTATTAAAGAAACTAAAAACATTAAAGCCGCTAACTGTATAATACAACACACTATATATTTAAAGATTAAAATACATAATTTGTTAGAAATATCTATGAGAATTTTCTCTACCTTGATTGCTTCAAAATCATCTTATATTTTAACTACATATATTAAAAAATTAAAATTAATAGTAGAAACAAAAATTGGATTAGTAGATTATATATTGAATTTTTTGAATAAATTTTAAATTAAATAAAAATGTGAACATACCTTCTCCCCCAAAAACCTTTCCTCAACCTATATCACCTTCGTATATTTTTAACCCTAAATCCTTATACACACTAGAAAATCTAAATGAACTAATATAAGTTAAATACCACAGAGTAATGAAATATAAATATATAAAATTCAATTTTAAAACGTTTAAAAATGTGTAGGAGACTAAAAATTCTAATAATAATCAAAAAATTATACCCAAACCTATAGAATTATTTTCAAAACACTAGACAAAACAATTAAATAAATATAATCAAATAATAATCAACTTATAAACCTTATAAACCCCAAAAAAAACACACACATGGCAAATAGAACATTAGAAAAATTTATAAGAGTATCCTCACAATAATTAAAATAACTCCCCCATTAAATCTTCTAATTAAAAGATTATATACTAAATGAAATCTATAAATAATAGTACAAAAACCCCAATAATGAACATTAAAAAATAAAAAAATATCTATTATTAAAAAAAATCTCAAATACTGGAAATGTTTGGAATAAAAGTAAAAGGGATCCCCCTAAAGTCAAAAATTTTAGAAGTATCAAATACCCTAATGTAGGAGAATAATTTAGTGCACCTCCTAAAACACGATTATCTTGTAAACCCCTATTGAATAAATTTAAGAACCAGCACATAAAAACAAAAGAGCCTTAAAAATAGCGTGAATTAAAATCTGAAAATAAGCTACCTCCCATAAACCAATTGATAAACTAAATATTATCAAACTAATTGACATGAAGTAGAGAGAGCCCGTACGCGAAAGTTTGGTCTCGCCGATTCGGTCTCGCCGATTTGGTCTCGGAACATTTTGGTGTCGAGTCAATTCGGTCTCGAGACAGTTCGGTCTCGCGACAGTTTGGCCTCGCCGATTTGGTCTCGGGACATTTTGGGCTTGAACCATTTGGTCTAGCGACTTTTTGGTCTCTGGACATTTTGGTCTCGAGACAATTCGGTCTCGAGACAGTTTGGGCTCGAGACAGTTTGGTCTCCGTGATATACTAGAGTATTTACGTGGCTTGTCTCACAACTTTTTGATGGAATAATCAATAGTAATAATCAATATTGAAATAAAAAATTTATGATAATTGGAATAATGCTTCTGTATAACCTAACCTAACCTAGGCTAGGATTCTTTGTTCTAGCCCAAACTGTCTCTAGACCAAACTGTCTCGAGACCAAACTGTCTCGAGACGAAATTGTCTCGAGACCAATTTGTCTCGAGACCAAACCGCTCAAAGACCAAATCGGCAAGACCGAAGGGTCTCGAGACCAAATAGGCAAGACCAAACTGTCTCGAGTCGAAAGCGGTTAGACCAAATCGGCTAGACCAAATCGGCGAGACCAAATTGACCTGTCCCGTTTTATTACGATTGTTCAGCCTTATTTTGCAGCACATACGAACCCACAAACATATCTATCTTTTATCATTGCCTTGGTTAAGATATATTATAGATAGAGGGAATCCAATCTAGTCGCCCAATGCCTTATTAGCTGCGCATTAGGCTTGTCAACATTTTTTTCGATTGTTCAGTTCAACCTTCTTTTGCAGCACGTACAAAGCCACAAACCCATCTCTCTCCTGTCATTGCCTTTCTTATTACCTACAGAGAGAGTGGGAACCCAATCTAGTCTCTCAATATCCTTTTGACCCAAAGCTTTATTGTTTGGCAAAGAATATACAACATAAAACTATATTTTAAAGGATCTTTATTTCTCACGGCTTGGTTTCTTTCCCCGCCCTTTTCTCCATTAACTCTTTTCGACGGGACAAAATCTATTCAACATGAAAATAAATTAGACACAGTCTTTATTTCTCGCGGATTGTTTCCGTCCCAGACTTTTGCTCTATCAACTCTTTTCCACTGGACAAACAGTTGTAGAAAGAAGAAGAAGAAAAATAGTTTTTAGCTATAATCGACAAAAAAACCGCCTCATATATGCAAAATAATGTTAATTTTCTCATGAAATTATGATTGGGTATAAATAAATAACGCCGTTGGGCTTTGTTTTAATATCTCGTTTAACCCAAAAAAAGTTTCGCTAAAAACAGCGCCAAGGATGGATATCGAATATTTTGCGAAGTATCCGATTTTAATTTTTTCAAGCCGACGCGTTAAACCGCGAAAACAAAGCCAACAAAAAGAACCATTAAATTCGTCACTATTACAGTTATTAAAACCCGCAACCGTGCAAAGCTTAACCTAAGGTGTCATTATTGCTCGAGCAAAATTTCGTTATTAGTACCACAACACAGTAGACGCAACTTCGAGGTAAGGAATCTTTGATAAAGGGAGGAAAACCGACATCTAGAATTGATAGTATTTCATGAAGGCCGTAGGTTCTAGTAGGATCTCTATATGGATCGCGGGGAAATTTGAATTTCAAATATAATTATAAAAAAATAGCTCTAAACAAATTGTAGACTAAAACATTTTATCGACAGTGGTCTGTCTAAAGACCCACGCGCGCCAGCGAATGAATCAAATCACACCCCCTGATTCAGAAAAGAATCATATCTCAGCTAATCTGATTTCACGCCACACTACAGCCATTTCGACTGAAGGTCGATATTTGCAAATAGGTAATCCATAAATACACGAGAATAATCGTTAAATTCTGCTTGCGTATTATATTTGGAATACCAAATACAATCAACGGTTTCGAATAATAACCGTTAAAGGGGACGAGTTATTATTACAAATACCGACCATTAAAAATCTCGACCCAAAAAAGGCACCCTTGCGTACAGACGCGAACGTAATTAGATAGACCCAGCCCTAGTGGGGTCTAGGTAATGTTTTTACTGCTGCTTTCGTGTCGGCGTTGGCGTCGTGCAAGAAGACGAAATACGTCAACGAATCAAAAAAAATCTTCGTCTCTTACCCACAAGACGTCACGACGTGATGTCTGATACAAATTTAATATATATGATATTCTCCAAGTGGTATCCCTACCGTGTTCTCGTAGCGCTCGATGAGGTATAACTTTACGATTGAGTGTCGGAAGCTTTACCACGTTACCACAGGTTCTTAGCGAAACGTGAGAGAAAAATCCCTAATATCTTCAGAGGTAAACAATACAGAAAACAGTCGTCGTTATTTACGTGTTGTCTTGAACGAGGTAAAAAGGTAGTTTATCAATGTTTTGGTTCTAGTCTGTCAGTAATGAAAAACGAACAAGTAATTGCAAACGAGCTAGTAAGGGAGCTTATGCGTGTTGAGTTCTAGTCTGTCAGTAATGAAAATTCGAAAACGATAAACAAGTAGTCGCGAAAGAGATAGTAAGGGAGCTTCTGCGTGTTGAGTTCTAGGTTGTCAGTAATGAAAACATGTTATGAAAACATGTTTAGAAAAGCTTTTTTTGAAAAGCGTGACTGGAAAAGCGGGACTCGAAAAGCGTGATTTGAGTTTGCTCACAAGCGGGGATATTCGAATGTACGTCGTTTTCCAATATATTTCATAAAAAACGCTCACGGTCATAAAGTCGGCTCGAGAAATTTCCGTAACTTCGTGTTTGAAGTAATCTTAAGACGCCATTCAAATTTGTTTTAAGAGCTGTTATGCATGCATAGCAAGCCCGTGCTCTAGCATCATTCCTTTCAGCCTCTTTCTTAATGTCAGGGGTCTAGGTATTTTTATGGGCTTGACCATTTGTTTTGATATTGAATTTGGGATGCTTTTTCTTTTTAGGGCACTACGATTGTACGAAGGATCAACTGGAACATCTGACGAAAGTTTAATGTTTCAATGCCGATTATTGAATAAATTCCATAATGAGGCCCCATTGTTCAACCCCTACGAAATGGCCGATCTATCCATTCCCTTTCAGCTCTTCGGCTACGGAATGGCAGCGGCAATCGGCGTCAAATTCGTCGAAACAATCCTGGCCATTTATAACAACAACAACTCACCGAAAAGAAAACACCAAATACTCGAAACAAAGTTCCAATGAGAGACCCGAAGCGAAGATTGGCCTCTATATACCTCTCGCGTTTGACTCCTTCCAAAGGGAGTAGGTAACCAGCAGAATCAGACAAGCAAAGGTGCTGAAACATCGCCGTCACTTTGCGGGGGAGCTAATCATCTCTCTTCACGGGTTTGATTCAGAGGGTTGCCTACCCCCTTTGGAGGGGGTCAAAACAAAAGCGAGGAAATTGTTCGTATGGCCTTGATTTGGCGGTGCTCGCCAAGCTAGACTCAAGCTAGTTTCCCTTTATCTTTACTCGACAGACAACAAATCGAATCTGGATAACCAGTGGTTGGCTCGAGCATCCAACTCGAGGTTACAGATATACGTACATTTACCCAATAAATTTAGATTCTCTATCTCTCTTGGTGGGATGCAAAATTATCGCGTTCATGATTGCTAAGTAAACACTGGCGGTTATCGAGCATCGCTATTAATAATTACACAACCATTAATTAATTCTCTTCGACTTTTGAGTTTTTCTTTTTTAGCGTTCCAGAAATCGAACGAATCGTAATTTCGATTAGTTAAATTCAAAAATGCATGATTCCCTCTCGAACATGGATTATTGTCATTTCCCTCAAAAAAAAAATGCCGAAATTGGCCCATTTTTGGCTATCATTCTTCAGGCTAGTTAAGAGATTTGTCCAATCATATTTCTCTGACGAATTTTCCTTAAACGATCAATATTAACAGATCATTTGGATCACTAATATTAAGCCTCATTTTAAATCAAAATGTTTTTCAGGCCAAGAATCGAGCTTTGTCGCCGAAACAAAATTGAAGCTTAAATCGAGCTTCTGAGTTTAACTGGCGTTATCAGGCTTCGAAGTGACGGAGAAAGCCAATATCTAAACGAATTTGAAACAGGTTTCGCTCGGAATTAAGCGAAAGCTCGAAAAAAGTAGATTTAAATTAGAGTTTTAGATAGTTTTTGATTCAAAACGGAATATTTGTTAGCTGACAAAATGTTAATACTCGATAATATCCGCTTTAAAACATATCGCGCAAAATCGGAAAAAATAAACTCTTAATACGGAGTAAACTTTTCAAATTAGCTATTATTACGAGCACAATTAATAAAATTATTCGAAATATAACTTATCGGAATTAAGTCTAATTCTAGAAAATTCAAAGTTACCAACTTTTATTTATCATTGACTTAACGTAAATATATATTATTGAAAATTCAATATTATATTAAAATATTTTAAAAATACAGGATATATTACCATAAGTTTATTATTATCTCTACGTAGCCAAATAACGCTTCACTTTATCCACGAAACGCTTCGTCTTGGTTAGCTGGCGATTTTTAAAATATTTTCGGGCCAGGCGCTACTTGATGTGTACGTAGGCAACTTAGACCGTTTATTTATTTTTATTATCGCGAGTTATAATCGAATGGCTTTAATGAATGGGTTTTTAGCCATGCATCCCTAATGGGGGCAGACTGTTATAATGTACTTGGTTGTAGTATTAGTAGTAGTAGTAGTAGTAGTAGTAGTGCTTGTCTTTTTTTAAACAACTTCCCTTTTCCTTCGTAACAATAAAGAAGACGATGCCCGGTAAAATAGATTTGTACGAAATGAAAGGCTAGAGGGATTCTGACAGTCATGGAGGTGGTCAAAAATTAGTCAATATTTCAGGATTTAGCCCCTTGTAGATAGTGCATTTTTGTGTTGGGGAGCATTTTTGAACTGAAAAACATATTTTTCTTTCGCCAGCGTTCAGAGTCGTGCCTAAGACAAAGGAAATGTATGCTTTGTTAAAATTGACGTCTTATCCAGACACAAATACCTCTCATAGAGAGCGGCGTCAACTAGCTACTTAGAGATAATCATACGCTTAGCATATTACGGAATGATTTTTATATGGCGAATGAATTTTGAGAATGGAGAAATTCTGTAGCGAGAAGCGCCCACGTTTCTGTTTTACGAGAATACGACACTTCATAAATTATTAAAAAATAATAAAATATTTTTATATCAAAGAGTAGTTTCATTCGGCGAAAGATTTAAGAAGGGTCAATGAAAGCGCGGGAGTTGTCAATGTCTAGGCCACACTTTAGGGGCGCATCACGAACATTTCCCTATTTCATCGAAATTAATTTAATCGAAACGGTAATAAATCGAAAGAAATATTATTAGAATTTAATCGTAGACGATACGAGGCTCAGATTTGATAATTGGCGAGTTAGTCTCGGGACGAAAAAACGAAAACCAGAGGGTGCTGTACTACATTTAAGAGAAACGAAATTGAACTGCAAATTACGTAGACAAGGAGGTTGGGCCGGAGGGCTTTATTACGTGATTGGGCAGGTCCCAGACAGACGAAATACAAAGCTTCCGACTAACGAAGTCGACTAGAAATTGGTATAATAACGAAACGATCACGACTTAAATGAAAGCTCTATTTTTTGTAGTAACTGGAATGTTATTGCTATTAAGTGACGGTTCAATTAGCCAAAGTGGCAAATCACTACGGCTAGTCCGCGGTTTGCGACTTCGAAAAGGCGAAGGGGAACTGATTGCGCCTCTCCTTCTCTAGCGTTTGAGATTAGGACTAAACTATCTGCAGCCGATTTTTATTTGTTACCTGAAACAAATGGTCCTTAAACTTTTCGTTCTTTTATAGCTCGTGTTTAACTTAAAAATATTTCGTAAACACGAGATAATGGAAGCTATAAAATTATAGTAAACTCAAGAACCTGTAACCACCAAATTAGAGTAATATTATTTTTAGCCGGAAAAGTGATTGGCATATATAGTGGCAAGCACCCGTCAACTCGGTTTGGCTATAACATTGACTGACGTTCGCGGAATAATGGAGGACATTTTAACGATAATATAAAGAATTAATTTCATTAATTATTAAAATATTCATTACGGAATGGTGTTTTATTTGTCGAACGAGTTTTAAGATTGAAGAAATCAAATATCTGTTTTATGACAACACGACACTATTAATTATCAAATAATAAAAATAATACTATAATTTCAAAGAATGGTTTCATTCGGCGAAACAATTGAGGTTCATCGTTTAAACAGAAGGTTAATTACGATGGGTGGCAATGTCAAAAGACTCAATATGGGGCAAGATGGAAAATTCTGACCACAGTCTCAAGACTCGAATCTCGACCGGAATATGGAAGATTTGGCTATGCGTTTCTCGAATTGGCACTTGACTTAAATGGGGGAGGGGGGGTCGACTAACCGCTATTCAGACTCTCTAGCGGCCTCGGTACTTTGGC
This sequence comes from Odiellus spinosus, assembly GCA_963920705.1. Classification (NCBI taxonomy): domain Eukaryota; kingdom Metazoa; phylum Arthropoda; class Arachnida; order Opiliones; family Phalangiidae; genus Odiellus; species Odiellus spinosus. The sequence continues at coordinate 62,184 of CAWUCO010000198.1, forward strand.
ATCGGTTGAAGGTGCTCAACCCACCGGCGAAATACGTTCGCGAGTGGCAATCGTGTCTCATTGATTTCCTTTGGGGAGGTATACATTGGGCCCCCGCCCGATCTCTCTACCCCAGACCGTCGGTTGGTGGTCTGGGCCTCGTCCATATTCACTCAAAACTTGATTCTTTTCGCGTTCAAACGGTTTCGGTTCTCCTCACCGTTACCCGTAGCTCAGCCACGGCGGTTGACATTGGCCTTGAGTAAGTCGACTCTTTTTTCCACCGTTTTTGACGCTATCGGAGCCCTGATGAGCCCTGATCATCGTTGGCTGCCTCAGGGCACTATCCTCGGCAATAGCCAGTCTTCCCGTGCTTTCGTCCAACAGCACCGCTTACTACGCGCCGCCTTAATCCATTCGTTTCAAGGAGTCCTCGACTTGCGCGGGGTCGTCTCTGATGAGCTTTTTGTCCCAAAGGCGGGCTTATGTCTCGCTGAGGAGTCCTCAGCTACTGGCCGGTGTTGCAGGGTATTCCTTTACAACAGCCCCCATGACGCTCGGCTTCCCGCCTCGCGCTTCTGGTTGGGAAACCGTTTGTAGTAGTACGCGTGCTGATCTCGGCATCCCCCCTCTCTTCCCCCCTCTCTTCCCCCTCTCTTCCCCCTCTCTTCCCCCTCTCTTCCCCCTCTCTTCCCCCTCTCTTCCCCCTCTCTTCCCCCTCTCTTCCCCCTCTTCCCCCTCTCTTCCCCCTCCTTCCCCCTCTCTTCCCCCTCCTCTTCCCCCTCTCTTCCCCCTCTCTTCCCCTCTCTTCCCCCTCTCTTCCCCCTCTCTTCCCCTCTCTTCCCCTCTCTTCCCCCTCTCTTCCCCCTCTCTTCCCCCTCTCTTCCCCCTCTCTTCCCCCTCTCTTCCCCCTCTCTTCCCCCTCTCTTCCCCCTCTCTTCCCCCTCTCTTCCCCCTCTCTTCCCCCTCTCTTCCCCCTCTCTTCCCCCTCTCATCCCCCTCTCTTCCCCCTCTCTTCCCCCTCCTCTTCCCCCTCTCTTCCCCCCTCCTCTTCCCCCTCCTCTTCCCCCTCCTCTTCCCCCTCCTCTTCCCCCCTCTCTTCCCCCCCTCTCTTCCCCCCCTCTCTTCCCCCCTCTCTTCCCCCCTCTCTTCCCCCCTCTCTTCCCCCCTCTCTTCCCCCCACTCTTCCCCCCACTCTTCCCCCCACTCTTCCCCCCTCTCTTCCCCCCACTCTTCCCCCCTCTCTACCCCCTCTCTTCCCCCCCTCACTTCCCCCCTCTCTTCCCCCTCTCTTCCCCCTCTCTTCCCCCCTCTCTTCCCCCCTCTCTCCCCCCTCTCTTCCCCCCTCTCTTCCCCCCTCTCTTCCCCCCTCTCTTCCCCCCTCTCATCCCCCCTCTCTTCCCCCCTCTCTTCCCCCCTCACTTCCCCCACTCTTCCCCCCTCTCTTTCCCCCTCTCTTTCCCGCTCTTCCCCCTCTCTTCCCCCCTCTCTTCCCCCTCTCTTCCCCCCTCTCTTCCCCCCTCTCTTCCCCCCTCTCTTCCCCCTCTCTTCCCCCTCTCTTCCCCCTCTCTTCCCCCTCTCTCCCCCTCTCTTCCCCCCTCCTCTTCCCCCTCCTCTTCCCCCCTCCTCTTCCCCCTCCTCTTCCCCCTCCTCTTCCCCCCCTCTCTTCCCCCCTCTCTTCCCCCTCTCTTCCCCCCTCTCTTCCCCCCTCTCTTCCCCCCTCTCTCCCCCCCTCTCTTCCCCCTCTCTTCCCCCCTCTCTTCCCCCCTCTCTTCCCCCCTCTCTTCCCCCCCTCTCTTCCCCCCTCTCTTCCCCCCTCTCTTCCCCCCCTCTCTTCCCCCTTCTCTTCCCCCTCTCTTCCCCCTCTCTTCCCCCTCTCTTCCCCCCTCTCTTCCCCCTCTCTTCCCCCCTCTCTTCCCCCCTCTCTTCCCCCTCTCTTCCCCCCTCTCTTCCCCCCTCTCTTCCCCCCTCTCTTCCCCCCTCTCTTCCCCCTCTCTTCCCCCCTCTCTTCCCCGCTCTTCCCCCCTCTCTTCCCCCTCTCTTCCCCCTCTCTTCCCCCTCTCTTCCCCCTCTCTTCCCCCTCTCTTCCCCCCTCTCTTCCCCCTCTCTTCCCCCCTCTCTCCCCCTCTCTTCCCCCCTCTCTTCCCCCCTCTCTTCCCCCCTCTCTTCCCCCCTCTCTTCCCCCCTCTCTTCCCCCCTCTCTTCCCCCTCTCTTCCCCCCTCTCTTCCCCCCTCTCTTCCCCCCTCTCTTCCCCCCTCTCTTCCCCCCTCTCTTCCCCCCTCTCTTCCCCCCTCTCTTCCCCCCTCTCTTCCCCCTCTCTTCCCCCTCTCTTCCCCCCTCTCTTCCCCCCTCTCTTCCCCCCTCTCTTCCCCCCTCTCTTCCCCCCTCTCTTCCCCCCTCTCTTCCCCCCTCTCTTCCCCCCTCTCTTCCCCCCTCTCTTCCCCCCTCTTCCCCCCTCTCTTCCCCCCTCTCTTCCCCCCTCTCTTCCCCCCTCTCTTCCCCCCTCTCTTCCCCCCTCTCTTCCCCCCTCTCTTCCCCCCTCTCTTCCCCTCTCTTCCCCCTCTCTTCCCCCCTCTCTTCCCCCCTCTCTTCCCCCCTCTCTTCCCCCTCTCTTCCCCCTCTCTTCCCCCCCTCTCTTCCCCCTCTCTTCCCCCTCTCTTCCCCCCTCTCTTCCCCCCTCTCTCTTCCCCCCTCTCTTCCCCCCTCTCTTCCCCCCTCTCTTCCCCCCTCTCTTCCCCCCTCTCTTCCCCCCTCTCTTCCCCCCTCTCTTCCCCCTCTCTTCCCCCTCTCTTCCCCCTCTCTTCCCCCCTCTCTTCCCCCCTCTCTTCCCCCTCTCTTCCCCCCTCTCTTCCCCCCTCTCTTCCCCCCTCTCTTCCCCCCTCTCTTCCCCCCTCTCTTCCCCCCTCTCTTCCCCCCTCTCTTCCCCCCTCTCTTCCCCCCTCTCTTCCCCCCTCTCTTCCCCCCTCTCTTCCCCCCTCTCTTCCCCCCTCTCTTCCCCCCTCTCTTCCCCCCTCTCTTCCCCCCTCTCTTCCCCCCTCTCTTCCCCCCTCTCTTCCCCCCTCTCTTCCCCCCTCTCTTCCCCCCTCTCTTCCCCCCTCTCTTCCCCCCTCTCTTCCCCCCTCTCTTCCCCCCTCTCTTCCCCCCTCTCTTCCCCCCTCTCTTCCCCCCTCTCTTCCCCCCTCTCTTCCCCCCCTCTCTTTCCCCCCCTCTCTTCCCCCCCTCTCTTCCCCCCTCTCTCTTCCCCCCCTCATTAATCAGCTCTCAGCGTCAATTCTATGGCATAGGCTTAAGGTCCTAACTCCTCCCACGCAGGTGGTGAACGAGTGGCAGACCATTCTAGTAAATTTCTTATGGACCGGCGTACACTGGGTCCCTGCTCGAGCACTGTACCCTAGACGCCACGAGGGGGGCCTCGGTCTCGTACACATCGCGAGCAAAATCGACGCCTTCCGCGTTCATACCCTATCCGACTATCTATCTCACGTCCCCCCATTACAGACTCGGTCGCTTTTTCAGCAGCACTTACCCCAGCTACTTTCAGTACGCCAAGCGCTTTTCCTCCAATCTACCACCACTAGCCGAATACCGTTCTACTCGGACGCATTAAAATCATGGTTTAAACTCCCTCTCAAAGTATCCCCGTGTTTTTCGTCAAAGGAAGAATTTTTGGCGCTTCCGCTAATTTTCTCCCCTTTCATACGAACTGTAACGGGTGATTCGCTAAACCCCGCTAACGCTAGTGGACTGCGCGCTTTGTCCGTCGTCTGCATCGGCGATCTTTTAGATCACCGAGGTAGATGGCTATCACAGGAAGGCCTGTTCCGTGGCGGTCGTCCGTCGCGTCTGGTTCTTACCCACCTTCAAACGACATTCCAGGCGCTAATCCATTCGTTTCCAGGCGTCTTTACCCCACGCGGTTTCGACCTTACCTTTCATTTCTCTGGGGATGGACGGTTGAGCGTTAGTACTGAGTCCGTCGTGGGTGGACGTGTCGATAGAGTAACCTTATCCAACCACCAACCGACCCGTGCGTTGTACCTAAGCATCTTAGGCAACCGTTTCCCCCCAATTTTACCAAGTTATCCTCCAGGCCAGGAAATTATTCCTTCTTTGTCCTGGTGGGATGGGTGTAGACTTTCCCCCTTAAACAGTAGGACCGAATTATGTATCCGTTGGAGGGGTCTGCATAGGGCCTTCCCTTACCCCGCGCGGCTTACGCATATCGTTGAGAGTATCGACTCCCGTTATTGTCCCTTTTGTCCCGCCGTCGGGACGTTTATCCATTGTTATT
>CAWUCO010000199.1:0-128793 GCA_963920705.1 Odiellus spinosus
AGCTTACGGAGAGAGAGAGAGAGAGAGAGAGAGAGAGAGAGAGAGAGAGAGAGAGAGAGAGAGAGAGAGAGAGAGAGAGAGAGAGAGAGAGAGAGAGAGAGAGAGAGAGAGAGAGAGAGAGAGAGAGAGAGAGAGAGAGTTAGTTTTTAGTTTTAAAATTGACCTTTATTGGCGTCAGATTATTGTGTTAAATTAACAAATAAACAAAAATAAACAATGGATGATAAAACAGGGAGTTGTAGCATAAACTACAGAATTAAATGCACATAATAATAATACACATAATAATGATGATAAAACAAAAAAAAGGAACGGTGAAAACCTAAATATATAGGGTGTAAAAACACAAGGATACAGGATATAAAAACCACAAAACAAAAAAAACACAATCAAAAGTTAAAAAAAATAAACGAAAAAATATATACATTAAAGCCGTGGGATGCCCCACTGGGCATTAAAATTGGTCAAATTGTCAGTTTGGTTAGCAAGTGCAAAATTCCGCTTGGCCCTGTAGCGAGCCGTGACACGCATCTTACACTTAAAAAGTTTTTCGTTAATAAAATCATCGAAATTGACGGGATGGAAAATAAAGGTATCTAAGTTGAGAAAGATATCCTGTAATATAGTTTTTACGACGACAAAGACGAGATTACAAAAGCAATGGTTGCCCTGTCCATAAACTAGGTAAAACACATCTGCAACATTGTGATTATGTCCAGTGAGGGTTTTCACCCAGTCTAACAGTAAGCCGAACAGTGAGATCACAAAAGGACACTCAAAGTAGACATGGGTAAATGATCCTATGACCGGGCAAAAAGGACAGTACGGAGACATGTCCGGAATGATATGGGCGAGCCTGGCTGGAAAAGGTAAAGCACCCTGAAGGCCGCGCCACTGGACCGAATGTTCAAAACGAGTGTTAAATGGAGCGATACGCGAAATCCTCCAAGCTAAGGAAACGCCAGGGGGGGAATCATTCAAGACCATTACCATCGGTTTCTGGGGAATGGTCGAAGTTATCATAAAGCGATAAACAAGGCGCGAAGAAGGGTTATCTTTTAGAGTAACGCGAACCGCACTGTGAGGAGTGTTAGATTCTGCTTCGAGAATAATATTATCCGAGAGGCCAAATACATTGTCAGATATGAGACCGCGGTTGTTGAAAACACGCGGATAGACATGTACAAGGCTCGTAAGTATATGTCGATGTTGTAGTATCATTAACCGCGTTGGGCGAGTATTACCGAACAATACAGGAGACGGTAAAAAATTATTAAAACCATCTAGAAAATCTTTAATCCTTTCTAAACCATTACGCACGTAGAAACCGTGATCCGCGGAGACCAAAGTTTTGCCATGTATGTCTATGATATATGGCGCGTCAAACACGGGAAGAGCTAAGAAGACCTCGCTCTTAATGAACTCCGGCAATACTCGAAAAGGAAGCGAGAACCAAGCGACTAAGAGCGACTGGTAAAAAGCGTCCTTAAACCGGGTCGTGGAACGACGAAGGAAAAAGTCGCGAAAGTTGATTCCGCGTGTGGAGTTGGCCGATAGCACAGCATCAGCCATGATCCCATGAGGACTCGTGACCAAGTCGCAGCATAGAAGATTATACGCTGCCGTGACACGAAACGCCTGAAGCTTGGACGATAAATCGACCAGGCCCACACCACCCAGGCAGCGCTCGTGGTATAACGTTCCGGCATCCACCCAGTGCACGCCATCCCAAATAAAGTCAAGGATAAACTTCTGGGCCGAGCGTAGAAAAAGGTCCGGAGGCTGTAGCACCTTGAAACAGTGCCACAAAACACTTCCAGCCAGTTGGTTCACTATCAAAACACGGCCAGTGATTGAACAGTGATGGCGGTAGCGGAACCACCGCCCCAGTACCTTACGAAAACGGAGAAGTAGCACCTCCCAATTTTGAGCAATGTATTCCGGTGTGTTGCCCAGGTATATTCCCAGGAATTTACCACCAGTCGACCGGGACTGAATATTGAGAGGGTTATCAGTGCGGCCCTTCCATGAACCGCTCCATAAAACAAAACTCTTCGCGTAATTGACCTTTGCGCCAGAAGAGTCACAATAGAGGTCAAGATTGGTTTTTAAAGTGTCGAACTCATTGTCACCGCGTAAGATTGCGTCAAAATCGTCAGCGTAAGTGGCATTGACTAGTTTATGGTGCGCAGGACCAACTCGGTTGCCGATCGAAACGCGGAGACGTATCATAAGCGGTTCGAGCGCGAATGAAAATAGTAGGGCTGACAGAGGACAGCCTTGTCTAATACCGCGTTTAAACGGCACGATATCTGTTACTTGGTGATCTTTTTCGACTTTGAAACCATACAAATTAAGCGACACACTGGCACCGCGGGGGTTTTCGAGCACGAGGCAATCCTTTGCGTGAGTGAAGCGGTTTGCGCGGACTGCATTGATCAAGACGGGTCGGATTTCGCTTGCAACAGATGTGGGCAATTTGGATCACGTTTAAATCGGTTCTCGGGCGCAACCCCCTGTTAGAGGTTTCCTAGACTATCTCCAAAGGTTACACGCGGTTAAAAGCGTCGTGTTGCTATCGCATAACTGGTCGAATTACGACAACCAGCTGTTAATCAGAGAAATAATGCGTAGGGACTGGTCCCCCGAACTTATTGTAAATGGTACCAAGATTCTGAAAATGAAACTTTCCAACCTCTTGTTTCTCGATTCCTGTAGTTTCATTCCGACCGCTTTATCGAAGTTTCCAACCACCTTTGGGTTGAAGGATAGCGCTAAAGGGTACTTCCCCCACTTCCTCTTTAACGTGGTAAACCACGAATATAACCTCAAACGCTAGTCGGAATGTAACTGCATTTTAGAAAAGACGTTACCCCCGCCGGAAGCTTACGGCTATCAATATTTGATCGCGCAGCCCAAGCCAAATTTTTGAAATGGTATGATGCGGAAACCCTCGCGGGCAAAGGTTTCAATTTCTTGGCCGAACTTGATTTTTACTGTAAAAATGACGTCGCCCTCCTTAAGGCCGGCTGCCTAGCATACCGCCGAATGTTGCTAAACATCGCTGACGTTGACCCCTTTGCATGCGGGGCGATAACCCTACCGGGGGTTTGCTCGTACGTGTTTCGCAAAAAATATTTAAAGATTCGATAGGGATTTTACCCCCGAACAATTACAGGCTTAAAGAAAACCAAAGCCATGTGTCCATTCAGTGGCTTGAGGGGATCGCTTATCAACGTGGTATTGTCATTCAATCGGCCTATAACGGCAAAGAAGCTAGAATAAACAAGTTAAAAGTCGACGGTTTATACGAGCAGGAAATATTCGAATTTATGGGGAGTTATTATCATGGGTGTACCACTTGTTTCGAAGTTAACCTTCAGCAAACGTTACAGGGGACCCTAGTCAGACCATGAATACCAGATACAGCCGAACCGTAAAAAATGTTGTTAAGCTGAAATCTCTCGGTTACAAAGTCACGGTAATTTGGGAATGCGAATGGACTGCCCAAAAGAAAAACAACCCTGAAATCGAAGCTTTTTTAGCACAAGAGGACATAAAAATCAAAGTTGTGAACCCCTAAACCCACGCGACGCATTTAACGGTGGACGTACAAATGCCTTAAAGTTGTACCACCAGGTAGAGGGCGCTGACAAGTTGTTATACCTTGACGTAACAAGTTTGTACCCGTTCATAAACAAGACGGGTAAAACCCCCATAGGCCACCCTCAGATCCTGTTGAACAATATACCCGATATATTTTCCTTTGACGTTTTATTAAAATGCGAGGTCCTCCCCCCCCCCCCCAAAAAATTATACCACCCCGTGCTTCCCGCAAAAATCAATGGTAAACTAGTCTTTACACTATGCTACACGTGCGCCGCAACTAAATACCAAGGTGACTGCGACCATGCCGATGATTTGAGGAAATTAACGGTGGTATGGGTCATTGACGAGCTTAGACACGCGGTCAAAAGAAATTACGTCATTCTCCGATCGTTTGAAGCTTGGTCGTACCAGGTGACTCAGTATGACAAAGAAACAGGGCGTGGTGGATTATTTAAAGATTATATAGACTCGTTTCTAGTGTATAAAACTCAGGCGAGCGGGTTCCCCGCAGAGTGCGTCAGTCGGGAAGACAAAGAAAAATACGTGAAATTGTACAGGGACAATGAAGGCATCCAGTTAGATATAGCCAAGAACGATGGTAAGAGGAGCATATCAAAATATTTTTAAAATTCCTTTTGAGGGAAGCTAGGCCAGCGTGTGCGCTCCCCCCGCACGGAACTGATAAAAGAGCCTAGCAAGCTATACGAGCTACTTTTGAACCCGGACATCGAGGTGAAATCAATTCTTCCCATAAATGAAGAAACTATTCTCATCAAGTATGAACCCACTATCGAAAATGAGGGGACCCTTAAACACGCCAGCGTGACTTTAGCTGCCTACACTACAGCCCTTGCACGCCTTGAGTTGCTCAAATACCTCGAGATGGTCGGCAGACATGCGTTTTATTGCGACACTGACTCCCTGATATTCTTAGCTCCCGGTGGAGAGTCGGTAATAAAGACCGGTGATTATTTATGGGATATGAAGAACGAGCTTGAGGGGTAAGGTCCTCGAGCCTACATTAGCGAACTTGTATGTGGGGGGCCCAAGAACTACTCCACTCGCATTCACAACCCCGACACCGGTGAATACCACGGCGTCACTAAAATCAAAGGGTTCAGGATTAATAGCTCAAACGAAAAATTTATAAACTTTGATAATTTGAAGCGTTTGGTGGGCGTTGGGGGCGAGAAGGTAGATGGCTACCAAATTCCTATACCCAAACAAATTAGGCGATTGCAAGACCACACACAAATTTCGAGAGATGAATCTAAAATTTACCGCGCCGTAGTCGACAAGGTGCGAGTATTACCGAACTTAGAAACGGTACCTTACGGTTATGTCGGCTAGATTACTAATTGTAAATAATATGCATTAATTGTCCATAGTCTGTCATAACTTTAAATGTTTTGAATGCAATTGTAAATAACCTGTAATAACTTTGAATAAAAATAGATTTTTGTGAGACTTTGTCTTTGAAACTACGTTTGTTATTTACTAGCTCAAGCCTATCTTTTAAACCTATCTTTTTCTAGGACACCTACAGGGTGAGACACAGTAGAAGCCGGAGGGTACCGGAATGCTACCCGCTGGCAGATTTTAGGGGGGCGAGTGTCCTCCCTGTTGGCGGGGGAAGGGGAAAAAGTGCTCCCGGTTGGCACACTCTCGGAGGGGGGTAGGGATGGGGGAAAGTGCTCCCGGTTTGCAGACTTTAAGGGGGGTAGGGATGGGGGCCAAATTTGAAGGGGGAGGAAAATGGGGAAGCACGGAAATCTCGCTCTGCCAATGGGTAGCCTCTTCTCTGACGATATATCCTCCTATTATATATAATTAGTCATTATAACGCTTCAAGATATACGTTCTCTAGTTTTTAACACACTCCGATACGAAATTCAAATGGATAGAGCTTTAGAAAGAAACGTGAATTAATTTTATTATTATTATGATATAACGCCTTTTAATTTCTAAGCCAAAGGTTAAGAAACGCTATAGTACAAGTTAACCAGAAAATTTAAAAATGCGTAACTAGAGCTTTAAAACCGAAGCAGAGATAACGAGAGAGACGTGAGAGGAGTGATGGCCACCAAAACGCCCGAGGCGGGAGCGCAAAATCACCAGATTTCCCGTTTTGGTTCAATTCCGAATAGATTGAAGCCTCAATTAAACGCTATAATTTTACTAAGCATTAGTAAGCATTAAGGATCAATAGGCCTATAAAGCAAAATAGTGAAATGTGGAAAAGGTGTATATTTCTGGTGAAAAAGGAATAGAAATTAACAAAAAGGAGGTTGCTTCGCACCCTTAAAAGCGGCTCTTTATCTAACTCGAATTAAGCACGTGAAGGGACACAAGTTATTGTTAGAGAAAGAACACTTTAGTACCTTTAATATTATAGATAGTAGATTTATTCTACTACTTCATGGTTTTTATTATAATTGTATATTTTTCAAAAAAAAGACGACCTAGGAAACATTCCTCTGTTATTGATGTTATTTTTAAATTCTACCAGTATCACTAATAAAAATAGCTAAAGACGAAGTTCCTTTAATGTATATATATTCGTCATTATAGTCCTAGATCGTCTTTATCCGTGTTTTGGAAAATATATAATAATAATAAAATCTTAGAATAGTAGACTAAATCTACTAATTATAATTTTAAAGATATTAAGTTGCTCTTTCTGTAACATTTATTTGTATAATTTCAATGGCTTGATTCTAGTTAGATAAACAGCCCTTTTTAAGGGTGCGAAGCAACCTCTTTTTTGTATAATTTATATTATGCTTAAATATCACATTAATATAATTCCAATTATAGCATAGGACTAATTAAAACAACGCCGTTAGGCGTTGTTTATTTATACCCAGTCACGAGTTCATCAAAAAATTTACATTAATTTCCCTATAGGAGGCTTTTTTGTCGCTGACAACTGAAATCTTCTTCTTCTTCGTCCGACCACTGTTTGTCCCATGGAAAAGAGTTAATACAGCAAAAGCCGGGGATGGAATCAAATTGTGAGAAATAAAGACCGTGGCAAATATATTTTCATGTTGAATAGTTTTTGTCCCGTGGAAAATAGTTAATGGAGAAAATGGCGGAAAAGAAACAAGGCATTAGAAATAAAGATCGTGGCAGATACATTTTCATGTTGAATATTCGTTTTCACTCAAACAATTAAGCTTGCATTGGGAGACTAGATTGGATTCCCACTATATTTATAATATTTAATTATGCAAAAACATTGCTTTGCGTCGCAATTTTAAAAAGTGCATTTATACAAACCGATGGTCGACCAAAGCCGTAAAGGTACAGAAATTAAAAATTCAAAACTGTGAAGGGTCGGAAATAAAAAATTATCGGTTAAAGAAATAAGAAAGCAACAGTCTAAGAAGTTAGTACGTTATACTTTTAGATATTAATATGAATAAAAATTATGCAAAAAAAGACGTATAAATTCAGCAAATGGAAAGTTTAAATTATGTAGTCATTCTATAGGGAGACAGCAAAGAGCCAAGTGGGAAAGAAAGCCCGGCGTCAAGGAATCCCTAATACTGTAAATCCCTCACTAAGAGGAATGACACCGATGTGAGAGATAGAAAAATCTGATGTACCAATGTCTACTCTATAGTAGAATCCACCATGGGTTTTTTACGCCACCCCTATATATGTAAAAAGTTAAGGGTGAATCTACTATTAAAACTTTCCATAGGCCGAATTTATACGTCTTTTTTTTATAATTTTTATTCAGATTAATATCTGAAAGTATAACATCCTATTTTCTTAGACTGTGGCTTTCTTCTTTAACCGTTAATTTTTAATTTCTGACTCTTCACGGTTTTGAATTTTTAATTTCTGTACCTTTATGGCTTTGGTCGACCATCGTTGGGTGTAAATCAACTTTTTTGGAATTGCGAAGCAAAGCTACGTTTTTGTATAATTTCTGTTTGCTTTTTATGGATTGAAGTTATGAACTTCAATTAATGAAAGAAATTAAGATACGAATAAAAAGCCAATGATAAGCTTCGTACGTGCTGCAAAAGAAGGTTGAACAATTGTAATAAACCGTTGATAAGGCTAAAGCTCAACTAATAAGGCACTGGGCAACTAGATTGGATTCCCTCTATCTATATCTTAACCAAGGCAATGGTAAGAGATAGATGGGTTTGTGGCTTCTAAAGTGCTGCAAAAGAAGGCTGAACAATCGTAAAATTTGACGATGTTGTTGAACAAACAACGAACACTCTCTTTAATTAGAGTATAGAAGTAATAGAGCGAAAGTTAACAAATACTAACGCACTATGCTATTGCTTAAAACAGAGAAGACAGTACATAGCATTCTACGAATTGTTTTAAATACAAGACGGAAAAATAAGTAAAGTGTCGGTTGAATATTTTTGTCATTTTTTATGAATGGTAAATAATCTCTGGTATTTGACTGTTTGGAGCTGAAGAAATAAATATTTTTCTACCTTCTCCTCCTGTGCCAACCCAAGTTAATGAACCCTCTGATTCTGATATTTTTTTAGACGAGCATTTCTTATTTGTTTAGTTTACTTTGCCGGACCATTTCGTTTCGTATCACGAAAGAAGTAGGATAAAGTATTTAATTAATTACCTATATTAATAGTACCAAAGAACAACAGCAACTCCCCATAAGAATCTGGGTCCACGTAATGTTAAAAATTTTCGTCTCTTTTATGATAAATTCGTATTATATTATTAAAATAGGGTAGTTGGGGGATAATTTAAAGCTAAAATTCGAGCTCACAACTGTAAATTTTGGGAATTACAACGAATGGAAGGTTTCTTCCATAATGTAAAGAATAGGAAGAATCTATGACTTCCGTGCCGGATATGAAAGCCTTCCCCCACACGAAAATCTTGAACGGTTATTATTTTAGATTCATAATTATGTTAGGAAAATATTAGGAAAGAATTATTTTGTAACTGCCACGGGTATAGTGCTGGCGGCAAAATGAAATTGGTATATTTTTGGTCTACTATGCCTCGAAATCCTCGAAAACGCCTGTAGAAGTGTTCCACTTGTCAAGCATTCATGCAGTAGGCTTTTGCTAGCTTTACAGGGGCCGTGCAAAGACTATATAGCTTACTTGAATAGTCTTTGGTGTATAAGAAACTCGAAAAATAAATAGAGAAATCATACCAATTAGAAGATACTGGAGTAGTATCTTTAATTTTTATTTCATATTAAACAAAACACACTTGTATAAAACGGACAAATTATTCATTTAACGCTAAGGTTTTCTACGTTTAACGTATGTCTGGTAGTTCAAGCTCAGTGGCATCTTCACACACTACACGCAATTTTGACTGGTACCAACTGCCTCGATCTTCATGGCGACGATAACCAAGATACCAGATTACGCTGCTAACGTGAACACAAGTACCTATCGTCAAACTACCACCTTTGCAATTGCAATACCAGCCTTTAATGGCATTTGCACCTGTCCCGTTCGGTACATAACGAATTAGAGCTTGGTGAACAGCTGAGGTGGAAAATTGACCAGGCACGCGTATACGAATTAAGTCATGTTCAACTTTGGACACTTCGACGCTGAAAGAGCCGGATTTCTCTATAGTCAACGCCACATAAGATTCAGCGCGTTTCGTTTTAAAGTCGCTCATTACCACCTCACGTACATCACTTTCACGAAGTACAGGGAAGTCTTGAAATTCACTATCCTCAATTCGTTGCCATTGAGGATTTTCTTTCGTAGAGACTGTCAGCATTTTTTTCGACGGAGTCTTCCCAGGAACCTTTAAGATGTAACTCCGGGTGGTAGGCGTTCAACAGCGCAGCAGCAATTTGAAGAAGTTCCGGAACTAATGGTAACATATGCACAGGTATACGGTTTTGAAAAAAACGATACACCGTCTGCAAATGCCCATTCCTAACTTCAACCGGCCACCTGAAGTACGTTACTTGTCGGGAACGATTAACTTCTTGCGTGTTTACTTGCTTCTCGCCTTTAAACAAGAACGAAGGCATTTGTAAATCCACACCCAGTTCAGTCAGTACGCTGTTGGAGTCTCGAAAACCGCGGTCTGCCAGTACAACGTCACCAACTTGAAAGAAAGACTGGAGTTCTTCTCTCTTTTTGATAGAATGGTTTAAAATGCGCGCGTCGTTATTGCGGCCATTAGCAAAGTAGGGTCCGATTATATCTATTATGTAACCCGTAGTTGTTACCATTAACATTGGCTTGAGGATATGCTGGCCTTTGTGCACACAGAAGGATTTGTGAAGAACGGTATAGTCCTTGGATCTTCCAACCTTGATATAGGTGCCATCTACATATATTAAAGACGTCTTTAATATTTTTTGCCAGCCAGGTTGGCGAAAAATAATTAAACCTGTTTTTATAAACATTAAAAAAATTGTAATATCTGGTTTGAACCATGATCTTAAGAACTTTCCTTATCAATAACATCAATGTGAGAGTCACTTGGAATTTGGAGATGGCTCCAAATACATGTTACGCGTGCAATCGGAAAGTTACCAATAGTACAAGTAGAGGTATAGGCACTCACGTAAAGGCTGGCTTTGCTCGTTTTCTTCGTTTTAGTGAAGGGTTATTACCACTTGTAATTAATAGCAAAACAACGAAGATTTGTTTAAAGTGCTCGGGTCTGTCACGAAAGTTTCAACCGTTCTTAAATGCTAGCAAATCGTCCTTCAGTAGTGATCATGGCTCTTCAACGTCATCGTCTCCACCACAAAAACGAAGACAAATGACGCAAGTATCTAATCCATCAACGTCAACAGTACCTGAGCCATCAACGTCCACAGTACCTGAACCAACAAAGTCCACAGTATCTAATCCATCACCGTCACCAATACCTCAGCCATCAACGTCGCAATTACCACGAAAGCGTACGTCATCAAACACTATTGCCATAAAGCACAGTTGTGTTCGGCCCCTGCCAAAGACTTGCTTCATTTGCGGTGTTAGTACACGAACCAGGGTAAAAGCCGAAGTGAGAACAAGTATATTTGTGGAAAGAGCCATATTTATTCATCGGGACAACCGAATGTGCTCCACGCATCTCGTTAACGGAGAGCTTCCCACCGAAATAATTGCTGGAATTCAGGTTTCCGCTAGATCAACCATTATGACTGCCACGGACATTGAGCAACTATTACAGGACCTCAGGAAATGTGTTAACGACCTACGGACGCCGAGCTTTGACAACTTCATACAAAGTGATGAAGACTGTAAAGTATTAACTTCATTGTCCCTGCACGAGTTCCTAGAGTTGCATTCGACTATTGAGGACGTTATTCGTACCATCAGATGCTGTTCGTCGAAGACAGCTCTAGCAGTATTATTGGTGAAATTACGATTGGGTATCTCCAATAAGGTGTTATCAACTTTATTTCATTTAACTGAAATATCGGTATCAAACATGGTAAAAGCGGTTATTATGGCTTTATCGGAGCATTTCGTGCCACATAATTTTCGCCTGCAACACTTATCACGTGACAATCTGATAACAAACCATCAATCTGGAGCAGCAGTAAAACTCTTTGCTAACAACAAGCCTAATTGTCTTATTACCATTGTAGATGGCACCTATATCAAGGTTGGAAGATCCAAGGACTATACCGTTCTTCACAAATCCTTCTGTGTGCACAAAGGCCAGCATATCCTCTAGCCAATGTTAATGGTAACAACTACGGGTTACATAATAGATATAATCGGACCCTACTTTGCTAATGGCCGCAATAACGACGCGCGCATTTTAAACCATTCTATCAAAAAGAGAGAAGAACTCCAGTCTTTCTTTCAAGTTGGTGACGTTGTACTGGCAGACCGCGGTTTTCGAGACTCCAACAGCGTACTGACTGAACTGGGTGTGGATTTACAAATGCCTTCGTTCTTGTCTAAAGGCGAGAAGCAAGTAAACACGCAAGAAGTTAATCGTTCCCGACAAGTAACGTACCTCAGGTGGCCGGTTGAAGTTAGGAATGGGCATTTGCAGACGGTGTATAGTTTTTTTCAAAACCGTATACCTGTGCATATGTTACCATTAGTTCCAGAACTTCTTCAAATTGCTGCTGCGCTGTTGAACGCCTACCACCCGGAGTTACATCTTAAAGGTTCCTGGGAAGACTCCGTCGAAAAAATGCTGGCAGTCTCTACGAAAGAAAATCCTCTTAAGGAAGTAGTCGAGCGCGATAATCTGCTTCGCAAACCGTCTAAATGGCAACGAATTGAGGATAGTGAATTTCAAGACTTCCCTGTACTTCGTGAAAGTGATGTACGTGAGGTGGTAATGAGCGACTTTAAAACGAAACGCGCTGAATCTTATGTGGCGTTGACTATAGAGAAATCCGGCTCTTTCAGCGTCGAAGTGTCCAAAGTTGAACATGACTTAATTCGTATACGCGTGCCTGGTCAATTTTCCACCTCAGCTGTTCACCAAGCTCTAATTCGTTATGTACCGAACGGGACAGGTGCAAATGCCATTAAAGGCTGGTATTGCAATTGCAAAGGTGGTAGTTTGACGATAGGTACTTGTGTTCACGTTAGCAGCGTAATCTGGTATCTTGGTTATCGTCGCCATGAAGATCGAGGCAGTTGGTACCAGTCAAAATTGCGTGTAGTGTGTGAAGATGCCACTGAGCTTGAACTACCAGACATACGTTAAACGTAGAAAACCTTAGCGTTAAATGAATAATTTGTCCGTTTTATACAAGTGTGTTTTGTTTAATATGAAATAAAAATTAAAGATACTACTCCAGTATCTTCTAATTGGTATGATTTCTCTATTTATTTTTCGAGTTTCTTATACACCAAAGACTATTCAAGTAAGCTATATAGTCTTTGCACGGCCCCTGTAAAGCTAGCAAAAGCCTACTGCATGAATGCTTGACAAGTGGAACACTTCTACAGGCGTTTTCGAGGATTTCGAGGCATAGTAGACCAAAAATATACCAATTTCATTTTGCCGCCAGCACTATACCCGTGGCAGTTACAAAATAATTCTTTCCTAATATTTTCCTAACATAATTATGAATCTAAAATAATAACCGTTCAAGATTTTCGTGTGGGGGAAGGCTTTCATATCCGGCACGGAAGTCATAGATTCTTCCTATTCTTTACATTATGGAAGAAACCTTCCATTCGTTGTAATTCCCAAAATTTACAGTTGTGAGCTCGAATTTTAGCTTTAAATTATCCCCCAACTACCCTATTTTAATAATATAATACGAATTTATCATAAAAGAGACGAAAATTTTTAACATTACGTGGACCCAGACTCTTATGGGGAGTTGCTGTTGTTCTTTTATTGATAATTTCTAGGAATATTACATTTTATTTAATCCCACCTGTGCTTTTTGGAAAAGCGGATTTTAATATCACAATTCCACCAAAACTAAGTTTCAGATATTACCGTGTTCGGTTGAGTATTTTACAGCGGATGGGTAGGAATAAGTACTGTTTTTATTCTGGGTGCCAAAGCAAGACACTCCAAAGCGACGAAAGTGTGAAATTCCCAAAGCAGTAAAATGCGTCAAATGTCTACAAATTTGGCAAAAAACGTGTCCACCAAGTGTTGTAAAGGAACAAAGGTTTCTCTGTCCAAAGCAATGAAAATGCACACGTTTTATGCTATTGTTTAAAAAATATAAGCGTATGCGTAGCTTTCTACGAATGGTTTTAATACAAGACGGGAAATAAGTAAATTGTTGGTTGAATATTTTTATAAATTTTTATGAAGGGTAAATAATCTCGGGTATTTGACTGTTTTGGAGCTGAAGAACTAAAGATTTTTTTCAAGCTTCTGATCTGAAAACCGGAGTAAATGAGCCCTACTTCTGATTTATTTTAAATAAGCGTTTTTATTCGTTTCTTTATTTCTTTCATTTCGTATCACGATGGAGACCCCATTATATTAACCCGATGTAGGGTTAACTTATTTAAGTTCATAACTTCAATACATAAAGAGCAAACAGAAATTATACAAAAACGTAGTTTTGCCTCGCAATTCAAAAAAAGTGCATTTATACCCAACGAAGGTCGACCAAAGCCGTAAAGGTACGGAAATTAAAGTTTAAACCGTGAAGAGTCAGAAATTAAAAATTAACGGGTAAAGAAATAAGAAAGCCACAGTTTAAGAAATGAGGATGTTATACTTTTAGATATTAATATGAATAAAAATTATAAAAAAGACGTATAAATTCGGCCTTTGGAAAGTTTTAATAGTAGATTCCCCCTAAAAAGTAACTTTTTACATATGTAGCTGTGGCGTAAAAAATAACCGGTCCTATGGTGGATTCTACTATAGGGTAGATATTTTTTTTTTCATCTCTAGGTGTCATCCCACTTAGTGAGGGAGTTACAGTATTAGGGGTTCCTTGACGCCAGGCTTTCTTTCCCCCTTGGCTCTTTGAATTTTTAATTTCGGTACATTTATGGCTTTGGTCGAACATCGTTGGGTATGAATGCACTATTTTTGAATTGCGAAGCAAAGCTACATTTTTGTATAATTAGAAACTTGATTGCAAATGAAGATATGGATTTTCTCACTCCATATCATATCAAAAGTCTACGACTTTTTTCCATAAAAGTAAACAACGCCCCGTAGCTTAATACTATCAGCAAAGGTCACGGTAATTGTACTAAATGATTCTGCAAGATTCAAGACATTCTATCGGGATGAAGTCCCCACGTGTAAATAGTGAACGGAAGAAGCGACACTCTGCGGAGAAATTCCGACAAGTTGGGGGAAGACAATATAGGGAAGCGCGGCCCGCCTAAAGTCCAACACTCTCTCCCGATTCAAAATATCGAGTTGAAGAGTCCAAATCAAAAGTAATTGACTTTTGCAGATATAAGAGAATTATTAGTGTAGAAAGAGACCGGCCTTCCTGGCTCTGCCCGTAGAAAAGTACCCTTTCTTAAAGATACGTTATATAATCAACCAATAAAAATTCATTAGAACAAAGTAATCTTAGTACCTCGGAAATATCTCGAGCTTGAAGGCTCAATGTGCTAAAACTGGAAAAGATTTAGACGGCATAATTCGACGAGATTTTAATTTCATCCATTCAATATTAATTATATATATTTATCATCAATTTAAATTTTACAAATATTCATTTCGTAGAGTGCTTCGGTCATCATTCAAACGTTTTAATTTTCTTCAATCAATCATCTCTTCTGTCGGGTCAATGATGACCAACCCATGACCAAACAATCATTAAAAAATAGTTTAATAAACATAATATTTCATTCTGCTTAAAGCGAAGGTGCGACCGAATTTTCATGAACTCCAAATGGAAATTGTGTTTTTTTTTCGGCTTGATCGTTAAAAAACAATTCAAAATATATAAATACATATCAAATAGAACAAAATTACAGCATTACTAAAACATATTTTACAATCGTCCATTTTCGTAATCAAAATTCCCCGCAATCTACGTCATCATTATGGTCGCGTGATTTCGTTATTCTTAGAGCCTACAGTTGATTCTCGCGCGTAGTTCTGACACCAGCGATAAGGTCGCTTTCGCGCGGTCTTTTTCGTAAAAGTACTTAATCTAATCTCTCGTATGAAAATTTATATATTTTAAATATGGCTTTTTAGTCTCACTTTAAAAGAAAAATTTGAACTTTATGACAATGTTGACATCAACTTTAGTTTGAAGTAAAATATTATGAAAATATTTGCTCGAATATAAATGAGATTTTCATCACAATCTTGATGGCGTGAAACTTTGGGATACATCAGAAGGATATTATATGAGAAGTGTAACGAATATTTTCAGTACGATTTAATTTCGTATTTTATAGTTGTAAAAGGAAGGCCTATTTCTCCATGGGGGTTTTCCGCGGAACCCTCGGAATAGAAATGGCTTTCCTCATCTGGAAATGGTTATCTTACATCTTTGATTTTTGAAGCCCATCCTAAAATCCCTTTTGTAAATAGCCTCTAGAGTTGAAAATAGAGAACCCCGTAACAACGCCCAAGAACCCTCGTTTTATTTCTTTTATATTAAAAAAAAAACATGTTACGCCTTGAGCCTGCTTTGAACTTTTCGTAAACTTTTCGTAACCTATCTAGATGCGGATACGAAGTAATAAATTGTCAAACTGTTCACTTATTAGTGTTGACATTTTTAGTGTATCGCGCGAATCTAAAGCGCCGCTAAATACTTTTAGGAAAGGAGTGTATGCCGCCAATTATTTTAATGAATGCATGGGAAAATACATGTGCATGCTTTTTGTAGTTTTTATTACCCGATGCCAGGGTAAAGGCCCGTTTACAAAAGAGCGGCAAGCTTAAGCGTAAGCCGATGCATGGAACAATAACAAGAGGAGGCATAGGTTCCAAAATCTCATTTTTTAACGATGTATGAACCTATGCCTCCTGTTGTTATTGCTCCATGCATCAGATTACGCTTCAGCTTTCCACTTTTTGTAAATGGGCCTTTAGTCATTCCGACCGGATGACCTTAGAAATTGTTAAGAAGTGGTGCGCGAACTTTCTGCCCCCTTCATGTCGTTGGAAGATGTTGCCATCCCGGTCCCTGATTGGCTAAAGAAGAACGGACCGCGGACTTAAAAATTAAGTTGGTCTTGGCGGGAAGTGAAAGGTTGGTTTTGGCGGGAAGTGAAAAATAGAAAAGGAGGGAAGGAGAAGCTAGATCGGACGCTCGGAAGATCAGAAGGAGCGGGAGGAGAAAATCTCAATGTTCTCACATCGAATACCGAAGATCAAATCGGTTGAGAATTCTAGCTATGTCCAGTGAGCATCCAAGAAACGTTTCGCGTTGGTCGGTACGACTATTGGAGACTCTATCAGAATGAGCAGGAGGATTTTCCGTTCTAAAATCATCTAGTCTTCCCCAACACCAACCATCACATCTCGACCGCCTACCTGTCACGACAATGGACTCCGTTACGAAGAACTGTGATAAGTACAATAGTAGTTAAGGAGTGTAGATATAGTAGTAATTTAGTAGCATCGGTCGATTAAGTTTGCATGTAGCATGTATATATTATTTTGGAGGGTATGTTAATAGTAGTGTAATAATTTTGTAGTATAGTTTATAGTTAGTGGCGCAATTATCGTAGTGTAGGTTTAGTAGTTAAGGTTTATAATTGGTCGATAGAGAACCAATGTATAAGTTGATTTGTAGTAGGAATTGTTGGTATGTCAGATATTAATTAAAACAGACTCATGGTATGGCAAGTTACATTTCATTATTCCCACTTAATCTTAAGCTAACCATTTCATAGTAGTAGGAATATCAACGCTTGGCAAGGTTAGGCCGCTGGTAGTAAAAAGCGTTATAGAAGGTTTTCCGAAGAAACCACTTATCAAAAATCTATCACTTTATTCCATAAAAGTAGCTTAATACCCTACAGTTTTACGTCATAGCACGTCTTTTAAAACTACCCAAAAAGTCATCACCTCTGTCTGGCTCCAGTGATTTAGACTCTTCAGTTCGATATTTTGAGTCGGGATTGAGAGATACGGAATTAGACTGGCCGCGCTTGCCCTCAACTCGGCGGAATTTCTCCTAAGAGTGTCGCTTCCAATTTCTCTATTTACATGTGGCGACTGCGGCCGCTAGAGTGTCTCGAATCGTGCAGAATCTGCCGGTACAATTGACCCGGACCAAATACTGATACTATTAGGTACGTGGTGTTGTTTACTTTTATGGAATAAAATCATAGACTTTTGGTTTGAATTTAAAGTTTGAAATCGATTTGGATACGCTAGACTGGATGTAGGTTAAATTATCTCAATAATTCCAATAAACATTTTTCGGTTTATCAATGATAATGAAGGCATCTTCGGGCTGTGGCGTCCCTCTAACTTGGCAGTAAAAATAATTTCATCGCTTTTAAATCAACTTATCGAGTGACGTGTTAGTAGAAATCCAGTATTAAATTGGAGAATTTATTTTTAAAGTTCATGAATCAATATTGATTAATTTAAACGAAGTTTAATCTCGCTTGAAACTTTTGTAATATATTAATGAGTTGCTTTCATAATTATTATCAAAATTGTACTTTTTCGAAAGTAATTAAGACTCGCTCACGAGATGCGGAAGTATTAATGTCATATAGGATTAAAATATAGGTTTAAATAATGAAAGGTAGTTTTAAAAGGTCAAATATTCATTGTTACTACGCAATTAGCGAGCTTACAATCTTATAATCATTTACCATTATCATCTCCTATTTCATCAGATATCTCATTTTTAGATTAATTTTTAGGAATTTAAAGTGCAATTTGTGAATAAATATAATAGTTATATCTGTAGGGATTTATCTATTATGCTTTATCTATTGAAATTATAATGTATCCTAATAACAAGTGTTTTTTATCAATTCCTTATCGTTTAAACAGGCCTTATCCAAAAGTAAACTAAATTTACAAACAAATAACAAACTAGAAATAAATTTAAATCTTACCCAAAAATTAGACTTAGCTGAATTCATGGAGATCAACTGAATTAATTCGCGTTGACGTTTCAGCGACCAATTACATTGGATGAGAAAATTCTCAAATTATTCAATGGTTTTGAACTAAAAAATTAAAATAATTTGGATAACCCTTCGCGTATGGAATTTCGTTGGCTTCTGATAATAGATAAATATGCATGTTGGTTTTATCCGAAGCTTAATAATCTATAAACAACTTATTCAAAATACAAACATATTGCTTCTAGATTACTAATAAAATTAAAATTAATTCAAATTCAATTACAATTCAAAGAAATTAAATAAAACAATGAAATTAAACCTTCTAATAATTATGAAAAATACGAAAGTTAATTGCATTAACTAGAATTAATAAAAAAATATCACGAAAATAATTGCATTAATTTAAATAAATAAAAAATAATTAAGTTAATTTCATTAAAATAAAGAAATTAACGAATTACTTACCCAAATTACGATCCAAACTTGCAACCTTCAATGTTTGGCGCTGTATATGGGCTGACAAAATGAAATTAATTTCTATTTGAATACAGCTAGTCGCCTTTTAAACTTCACTAATTTCCTAAGTCAAAATTAAATTAGTACACCCACTACAGTGGGTGTACCTTTATATAAACTCAAATTTCATCAGAAACCGTAATTAGGATAAACACGTTTGTGTTTATCCCTTTATCTAAACTCGAATTTCATCAGAAACCGTAATGTCTTTTCCAATGGACCCGCGGCGCTTGATAACTGAAATCGTCGTCGTCGTCGTTTCCCTCTTCCCACCGTCCACTGAATTCGAATTAATACAGACAAAGGTACTTTTGAAAAAATTTGATAAGACTTCGTTCGGGTACAAGAGTATCTCTAGTTAAACACAGATTAAAATAATGAAATGTTGATTAAGTATATGAAGTAATAGAAAGTAAGGTGCCTGAATGGGTTACAATAGGATGAAATCTTAAGCTTAGCCGAGCTTCACTAATTGCTTCAAAATGATAAACAATTTTTTTTTCTTAAACAGTAGAGTTATAATGAATATCCATCGAATTCGAGTTAGAGAGACAGATATGTATGGGTGACGAAAAGGGTAAAACATATAACTAGCCGAGCTTTATTAATTGGCTTTAAATTGATAAACAAAAAAAGATTTTATTAAACAGTTGATAAGCTTTTTTTAATGGTATTTTTTATCGTTAACGGAAAATTGCATTTATTGGGTTCTTTTATTAGGGTAGCCCTCTTTAGCCGTCTAATTTTGACTATTATGTCATATAATGAGTATCCCTTTAAATTCACCCTAATTCACCGTCCCTCTTCAGCGGTCTAATATTGACTAAATGCTTAAAAAATATATTTATCTAGCATATAAAAAGGGAAGCTATTCCTTATCTGTCTTTATAATGACTAATACAGCTGATGTAGAGACATTCAAGATGACGGCGAATGAGAATGGTATCTTGACCTTTCCCTTTTTGTGTTTAAGAAAATCACGATTAAAGAACGCATTTTATTTCCTCCATGTAGAAAGAGCTATTATTGGGGATAAACACTCGAATTTCATCAGAAACTGTAATGTACTTTCCAATGGACCCGCTACTGAAATCGTCGTCGTTTCCCTCTTCCTACCGTGCACTGAATTCGAATTAATACAGACAAAGGTACTTTTGAAAAAATTTGATTAAGACTTCGTTCGGGTACAAGAGTATCTCTAGTTAAACACAGCTTTCAATAATGAAATATTGAAAAAGTATATGAAGTAATAGAAAGTAAGGTGCCTGAATGTGTTACAAAAGGGTGAAAATATAAGCTAAGCTGAGCTTTATTAATTGCTTCATAATAGTAAACAAAAATTTTATTTCTTAAACAGTAGAATGATAAGGAATAACTATTGAATTCGAGTTAATAGAGAGAAAGTATAGTTTATTGAGTACGAGGGCTTCTCTTGGTTAAAGACCGAGGCGAGAGAAAATTTCAGCCCCCTTCTCAACATCCAAGCCGATTGGCCACCCCTGGAGCGCGTGTACGGTCGCTCTTTTGTTAGGTTCGAAAGATGTTCCCCTATCATCGTAGTGGTGACCACTTTCTTTGATTTTCTTATATTATTTATGCGTTTGTAGTCAGTACCGCTGTTGGTTCGGATTTTCCAAACTTTTTCTTTTTTTCTATTCTTCTCCGAAAATACACCTGTTTTGCTTATCAGGGGATCAATTATAAAATAACCGACTTTCGGAGAAGAATAGAAAACAAAGAGTTCGGAAAATCCGACCCAACAGCGGTACTGCTGCAGGTGTTCGCTGACTACAAACGCATAAATATATAAGAAAATCAGTGAAAGTGGTCACCACTACGATGATAGGGGAACCTCCTTCGAACCTTACAAAAAGAGCAACCGTGCACGCGCTCCAGGGGTGGTCAATCGGCTTAGATGTTGAGAAGGGGGAAGGAAATTCGCGCACGAGAATAATTTTCTCTCGCCTCGGCCTTTAAACAAAGATTTCAATAATGAAAGATAAATAAGGTATATGAAGTTATTGAGAGAAACGTGGCTGAATGGGTTACGAAAAGGTCAAAACATAAACCTAGCCGAGCTTTAATAACTGGTTCTAAATCGATAAACAAAAATTTAATTTATTAAACATTATATAAGCTTTTTTTAATGGCATTTTTTATCATTAGCTGAAAATTGCATTCACTGGGTTCTTCTACTAGGGTAGCCCTCTTTAGCCTTCAAATTTTGACTATTTTATTATATCCTGAGTATCCCATTATATTCACCCCTATTCACCGTAATTAAAAAGTTGGCATGATTTTCTTATCATTTGATTTTTTAACTTTAATAATATATCTCTTCTCGGCCTATATAAACGAGATTTGCAGATTCGGTACTCACTGTACCAATGCGTGGTTTACGTTAGCGTTTAAAATTGTGGCGAACCCTCTCGTTTATGCAATGGTGACGTCTTCGATTGTCTAGGCAATCGTTTCTCACCTATATTTCGGTGATAAGAGACCTATTTCTCACTATCTTTTGGGTTGAGTACTCGAATAAACCGAGGCGATTGAATGTAAATCGCATTACCTAGAAATGTGGCCAATTTAATATATTAAGTCACTGTAAAAACATTTCACAATGAGAGTTCTAGGGATTAAATATCACTTGAGTTGGACTTCATATCCTGCCAAGTGCTCGATTACACATGAAATTTATAGTTTAACGTTCTCAGTCTCTACTTTATTTTTTAAAATACTTGAGTTTTGCGACTAGGATGTGCTTTAGATCCAATAGCTTCGTCATTACTACTACGTAATAACGTTGCTATTATGTAGTTGTTTGAAGTCTGTATCTAAAGCACATCTAACTTAAATATAATAAAAAATAAAGATTTAGAATGTTAAATAGGATATACAAAACGGAAATTGATGTCGGCGAGTTAAATAAACGGCCACATACTTCTGGTCTCCAGAATTATGTTCTCTTTTTTCAAAGAATTGTTTCGCTTTCCATGCTCATTTTTTGTCGATGCGATTCAATATTATAAATTTAATCTCTAGCTCGGTCTAGCCCGTAACTCTTGTAATATTTTAGGTAAGGCTAGGTTAGTTAATCCCTCGACCTCCCCCGTCCATCTGGTAATCTTTAAGGTGAGGTTAGGTTAGTTAATCCCTCTAATTAGCCAATCCCTCCAACTTGTTAATCCTTAGCTCGGGCTATTTGTAATATTTTAGGTTAGGTTAGTTTAGTTAATTCTTCGAATTAGTCCATCGTTCCAACTAGTTAATCCCTCGGGTTACCCATTCCATCATGTAATCTTTAAGGTTAAATTAAACCCTGGAAATAGCCCATCCCTCCAACTAGGTAATCCCTATAACTCGGGCTAACCCGTTCCTCTTGTAGTATTTTAGGTAAGATTAGTTTAGGTTAGTTAATCAATTGAACTAGCCCATCCCTCTTTTACAACTTAGGTAAGGTTAGGTTAGTTAATCAATTGAACTAGCCCATCCCTCTTTTACAACTTAGGTAAGGTTAGGTTAGTTAATCTCTGTCTTTCGAGATTTGTACCAGGGTCTCAATTACGAATAGATTGAAGCCTCAATTAAACGCTTTAATTTTTATTCAGCTTTAGTAAGAATTAAGGTTCAATAAACCTATAAAGCAAAATAGTGAAATGTGGAAAAGGTGTATATTTTTGGTGGAAAAGGACAGAAATTATACAAAAAAGAGGTTGCTCCTTACCCTTAAAAAAACTCTTTATCTAACTCGAATCAAACCCGTGAAGCGACACAAATTATTTGTTAGAGAAAGAGCAATTTCATATCTTTAAAATTATAGTTAGTAGATTTAGTCTACTACTTCAAAGATTTTATTATTATTTTATATTTTCCAAAAAACGGATAAATAGTACAGGCATTCTAAGGTTGGACCCGGAACAAATTAGAACGGTTACGAAAATTTCCATACTTATAGAATCGAATGCGTTCTTTAACGTGGTGAGGTCTCCCAATCTCGCAGGCGTGGGGAAAATCCGCCATCTTTTAAAATGGCCGCCAAAATTACTAAAACTATACATAACTTTAGATGTAATTATCGGATTGACTGATAGTTAGGCTCAAAATGTAGCTTAAGACACTCCGCACAAAATTTGTTTTATGCATGTTTAGCGTTTATCAAACCGTAAGCTCGCAAATATGCATTGAAACTGGTGGAATGGAAAAATTTAGGGAAATATGAAGTTTCCACGGAAAACCATTTAAGATTTTGTTATAATTTCGCTGTTTCAATAATAGGACACGTTTTTCTAAGTATTGTTGCCTTTAAAACGTTTAATGAAGAGAAAATATTCCGCCATTTTGGAAAATGGCGACCAAAATTATAAAAACTTCATAACATAACCAGGTATACTTAAAATGTAGTTTAGTTATTTAAGTTCATTTGCTACCAGTTTTAACGGTTCAGCTAACCTAATTCCAATAACTTTGGACTTATTTTTAAAAGAAGTGTCGGGAAAAAAAAAACGTTTCGAGATCAAGCCACGTTAAGCTTAACAGCATTGGGCACGCTATAGTAGCGGTTACAAGGCCACGTTCTTTCATATCCAAAATTCAGTTGGGCTTAGCCGTTCATCTCCACAAGCAGATCGGGTCGCGTTACGTTATTGACTATTACCGATGACAATTTCTCGGGCAACATCAAAACCATCTCTACCGCTTTAATGTATAGTGGTTGATCAAACGTAACTACACAAGATTTCTGGTCATATCGATGGCATTGGTCGACGGCAAATAAAAGAGAAGTGTAAATTGTTTTCAAGTTCGACGGATTTAAGTTAATAAATGGCAGTATGATTATTTTGCTTATAGCGTAATTATTTTCACACTTTGAACTTAATTGCATGTAACCATTCCATTCTGGGCTAGGACTTGGCTGCTTCAATATATATCCACACATCCATATGAAGTCAAGTAATTTGGCATTTTCAAGCTCTGTAGGAATAGCGTCTTCCGATAATAAGGTTTTTACGATAATTTTGCTGAGACCGGATGTACTAGGCTTTTCATAGGGTATAATATTAACTTTTCCAAATGATCCAATAACGCTAGCTGGAATATCTTCTACTGTTCGTGACATTTTTAAAGTGGTCTTAACAGCGGAAGAAGGTGTAACACACATTATTCCTCCCATGGAATGGAAGGTTCCTAATCCGTCAAGGGTTCGAATATTAACGTCCGCATTGTCAAAAACAAATTGTTTAAACGAACAGTCCAAAATTTGGGACTCATTAGACACCAAAATACTGTTCTCAAATTTCGTTACTTCCGTGTAGGATGAACAGAAACCTAGATTGGATATTATGTCAATAACGTAACGCGACCCGATCTGCGCGTGGAGATGAACGGCTAAGCCCAACTGAATTTTGGATATGAAAGAACGTGGCCTTGTACTATAGCGTGCCCAATGCTGTTAAGCTTAACGTGGCTTGATCTCGAAACGTTTTTTTTCCCGACACTTCTTTTAAAAATAGGTCCAAAGTTATTGGAATTAGTTTAGCTGAACCGTTAAAACTGGTAGAAAATGAACTAAAATAACTATACTACATTTTAAGTATACCTGGTTATGTTATGAAGTTTTTATAATTTTGGTCGCCATTTTCCAAAATGGCGGAATATTTTCTCTTCATTAAACGTTTTAAAGGCAAGAATACTTAGAAAAACGCGTCCTATTATTGAAACAGCGAAATTATAACAAAATCTTAAATGGTTTTCCGCGGAAACTTCATATTTCCCTAAATTTATCAATTTCACCAGTTTCAATGCATGTTTGCGAGCTTACGGTTTGATAAACGCTAAACATGCATAGAACAAATTTTGTGCGGAGTGTCTTAAGCTACATTTTGAGCCTAACTATCAGTCAATCCGATAATTACATCTAAAGTTATGTATAGTTTTAGTAATTTTGGCGGCCATTTTCCAAGATGGCGGATTTTCCCCACGCCTGCGAGATTGAGAGACCTCACCACGTTAAAGAGCGCATTCGATTCTATAAGTGTGGAAATTTTCGTAACCGTTCTAATTTGTTCCGGGTTCTCCCTTTTTTTGGGCTAGAATGCCTGTACTATAAAGACGACCTAGTTAACGTTACTCTCTCATTGATGTTAATTTTAAATTCTATCAGTATCACTAATAAAATTAGCTAAAGATGGAGTTCCTTTAATGTATATATATTTATCATTAGTCCTAGGTCGTCTTTATCCGTTTTTTGGAAAATATATAATAATAATAAAATCTTTAAAGTAGTAGACTAAATCTACCAACTATAATTTTAAAGATATGAAATTGCTCTTTCTCTAACAAATAATTTGTGTCCCTTCACGGGTTTGATTCGAGTTAGATAAAGAGTTTTTTAAAGGGTGCGAAGCAACCTCTTTTTTGTATAATATATTTTCCAATGGACTCGCGGCGCTTGATAACTGAAATCGTTTCCTTCTTCCCACCGTCCACTGAATTCGAATTAATACAGAGAAAGGTAATTTTGAAAAAATTTGATGAGACTTTTTTCGGGTACAAGAGTATCTATAGTTAAACACAGATTTCAATAATAAAATATTGATAAAGTATATGAAGTAATAGAAAGTAAGGTGCCTGAATGGGTTACAAAAGGGTGACAGACTTTTGGAACTATAATATCTTTTTAACAGACAATATTTTGGGTTACGTATAAAGTAGTTTAGAAAAAACCCGACGTCTTACCAACCCTAGTGACGTCTTCCTTCTTATATCTCCTTTTGGATATACAAGTTTTCTAAATAGAAGTTACGAATGATTGAGCCACGGATATTTTAATCAGTTTTTATTGATTTTCTATTCGCAGTACTAGACTTTATTTATACTAGACCGCTATATTAGATCAGAACACAAAAGGCATTTGTGTGAAACATTTTCAAGTCGCGAAAGAAGAAAGAGTTCTCGATTTAACTGAAATAAATTTAATATATATGTGACGAAAATAGCAGTTTCTCGGGAATCTTGATAAAGAGAGTCACAACTGTGTGTGACGAAATTCAGTTACTAACAAAAATTTAGAATTTACTTCAATTTACTAGTTACAGTTTACTATTTAAGAATTAAAAAAGCTTGTATTGTAAATAACTGATAAAAAGTTTGTTTTAAATCTCTAGTTATTGCAGGTTTGATTCATTATTATGAAGTAATTAGTTCACAAGTAGACACTGCATTTTAAGTAATAAATTTATTTATCCACGTTTTTTCATCCTTGGATCAACTATATTTAAATAAAATTTTATTAGGCCTAGTTAAAGTATATTTTCTCCTTATGAATTAATTACTTGATAATAATTTGAAGGATATTTTAGTCCCAAACACTATGCATGCACTGTTTTCCATTAGATATATATTGAGCAGCTGGCCAAATTGAATTTAATTTAATCTTGAGAAATTTGAAGAATTTTCCAATAATATGATTGGCCCAAATTTATATTCACTCTAAATCAAATTTTACCAAATTTTAAAAATTAATTTAAACACCAAAAACGAGTCTAAAAATTGTTTGAAAAAATTTAAAAATCCGGAGAATTCAGAAATAAATTCAAAAGCTGTTTTAAATTTAGCTCCGAGTTTCACTTTCGTGAACTTGGCGTTAGATTAATTTTACAAGCTGCCCGCGAATAATATCTTTCAAATTAGCTTCAAAATGGTTTTCAATCATACTTTGAAAGTGCGATCAGATGTGAGTTTTTTTAATCTTTACTACGATAATATTGAAGTTTAAAATAATAATATAACAGATATTTGATGATTTTAATGGCACGGACCAATGGCGATACATGTCGCGGTACCTCGAGAAAAGGTACCATTTTAATTTTATCCATTCATTATTTATTACTTATATCTATTTAATTAACATTTATTTTAAGAAATATTCATTTCGTAGAGTGCTTAGGTCAACTTTGTGCCGTATGTTATTTTCGTAGATGTAGAATCAAGAGTAGATTAAATTGAATCTGTTACGAATTTAACAGGAACTTCAAATTGAAATTGAGTGATATTTTCGAAAAGATCGTTAAAAAACGACTCAATATTTATACATATCAAATAGAACAAAATAACAGCGATGGTAGAAATACATATTGTTTTGTCGACCATTTTCGAAATTTTTAAAATCAAAAATTCCCCGCAATCTACACAGAGAAAACAACGTTAAAACCTAAACCTTTCCCAATACACTAACAAGGAGACTGCCCGAGGTGTTTATCACCGATTTTGTCCAAAGTCTGCTATAATGTAGACCTATATAAGACATGAAAATCCCCAAAGGAGACGACGCACTACCCATTAGTTTGGCCATTTCAATCGAAAAAATCTCCATTGCAACATTTTAAAATTTTAAAATTGTTTCGAAATTGTTTAATGGGCAATATGGTTCGTATCTAGGTAAAATTCATCAAGTGTGATTAAATTGGGACTTTGTTGGGGTAAAATTGTTAACATTTTTGGGAAAAATATTGAAAAGAAATTTCGTATATTTACCAGCCCATCGCGTTAGCATGTTTAAGTTAATATTTTATTATTGCTAGTATGTTGTTATATGTTTTTGAACCAAGAGCGTCCCCGTTTTAAGTGTTATGTTTACTGTTTTAATTAGTGTTTAACCTTTAATAAATCTGACTATTGAATATTATTCCAAGAGAAAACTCGTTGAATATTATTTTATTATTAATGATGACATTTATTCCTTAAAATATATTATTATTATTAATGATGACATTTATTCCTTAAAATATATTATTATTATTAATGATGACATTTATTCCTTAAAATAACTATTCCCTAGACAACAAACCATTATATATTATCATCAACCTCTACATATTAATACTAGTTATTATTAGCCAACTCTTTGTAAAATATTAGAAAGAAAAATGTCTCAAAACCTTCCAGTTCTAATGATTAATGCTACCATCTTTATTGGTATAACGTACAAGCTATACTGGTCAAACCTATCAACTTGAGTTGTCAACGTCATCTTATCAAGAGGTAGACTGCTCCAAATGTATCTATCCCTCGGGTCGTGTAGCCGATCTATTGACATTTCAATATTGCAATTAAATCTGTTTAACAATACATAAACTTGTGATAAGAATAATATGTTTCTCCATAATAGGCTTCGTATCTGTCTCTAAATAGTTCGTTACCAATCTTTAAATCCCACTCACAACAACAGTCTATGGATTTCTTGTTTAGGCCGGGCAATAGAAACATTTCTATTTTTTAAAAAACTTTCTCAATGTCTTCCTACTCTTTAGAAAGCTGGTATTAAAATCTCCAAAAACCACTGTTGGGACTGGAACGAGAGCATGGTGCCACTAAACCCCCAGGATGAGAGGGGGGCCAGAAAAAGAAAAAGAAATGCGTTCATCTGATACTGGGGGGAATTTCCAAGCTAGCCACATACCTAGCTACCTGATAACTCTCCCTTCCCTTCTCCCCACAACCCGCAAAAGAAAAGAGGTAGTTTTTGTAAAGAAAAGCTTTACTTTTTACTCTTAAACCAAGTTTCGAATGTAGTAGTAGGCTCCCAACGAGCAGTAAATCACCAACCAAATTTTAGAAAATAAACAATTTAGAACAATAAAACCTAGTTCTTAATTTAACCGGTGCCAACCGCACCATCAAGACCGATTAGAAATTAAAAAGTAACAAATTAAAATCCGAATCCACGGTGTTTCAGTCCGCCGTTCGCTCTCCCAAAATTTAGACTCCGATTAGGCCCGGAATAAAAATAGAAAAAACTAAAGGTAGAGTTGTGGCAAAAAGCTCGCTACAATTTGTTGCCGAAACCCGGGACTAATCGCGAAGTGAAAATATACTAACTTGGATTCGGAAGTATAAACAATGGCCGATGAAGATGAAAATTTCAAAGATACCATGAACGAAATGGATTTAACCAAAGCCGAAAGATTGACCGCGGCAAAGGGGACGAGAAGAGGAGTAAGGACGTCCACCACAAAACGCATTAGTAACATAGACGACCTATTAAATAAGGACAAATCAACCGCTGAAGAATTGGATGACCAATTAGACCTCCTTCGTATGAGAGAAGAATCCCTAAAGAGATTAGACCTTCAAGTTAAATACTTCACAGAAAATGAAGGCGAGCTAGAAGCGGATATAGACCGAGTAATGAAGTACAAGGACGATATATTTAGCCTTGGGTTAAAAGTCAGCTTCTGACTTAGCCCTTCCCAACTTAATTTATGTAAATGTTTGTAATTAAACAATAAATTATTATTATTATTATTATTATTATTATTATATAATGCTCACCAAAAGGAAATTAGAGAGAAGAATTAAGAAAATCAGACCCATGTCGAAAAAAACCCCATCGGAACACGGCTAACAGGCATCCGGAAATTCAAGTTCTTGCTGCCAATCGAACAGTTGTGGCAACCGTGGAAAAAGTGTGGTAACAAAATTACCAAAGTTAGAAATTCCAACTTTTAGTTGCGACATTACGGAATTTAAACCATTTTGGAGTAGATTTAAGGTCGCCGTTCACGACACGGAAATTTCAAAGATAGAAAAACTTGATTACCTTCTGTCTTATTTAACTGGGGAGTCCAAAGCGGCCGTAGTTTGTTATAGCGCGACAGAAGAGGCTTACGACGAAGTAGTAGAACTTTTAACAGACCGTTTAGGTAGAAATGATTTAATAGTTCATTCCCACATTAACAAAATATTAAATTTTGAGCCTGTGCGCAAATCTAGCGAATTAAAAGCATTGCGAAAATTATTAGAAACCTGCGACATTAACTTACGTAGCTTGAAGGCCCAAAAAATATATATAGCATCCCCCGCTAGTTGCCTTTGCCCTCCCATTCTGAAAAGCCTACCCTCCGATATACGGCTAGAATACAGTAGTATCCGTGAAAAGGATTCAGAATGGAATGCCCAAGGACTAATAGAATTCCTAAGGAAAGAAATAAAAAGCCGGGAACGCTCGAATTTACTCTGAGCTTCCATAGATAGCGAAAAGATAGAGAAATTCGAGCCCGCATCACAACCGAGGTTTTCTAGATATGAAAACAAACATAACGATTTCAAGCCGTGCAAGGTGTCAACCCAAGCTCTAGCAACTCAAATAGAGCAAAGAACCATTTATTGCTTATTCTGCGACAACCGCAACCACCAATCTTTAGATTGCAGGTTCAATACGCTGGAAGAAAAGCGAAATAAGGTTAGAGATTCACACCGATGCTTTAATTGCTTGCGAAGGGGACATTCGGGAGCGGAATGTAGATCTAGATTCAGAAACTGCAAGCTTTGTCAAGGCAAACATAAAATAGAAAAAAATAAAGGTAGAGTTGTGGCAAAAAGCTCGCTACACTACCTACACATTGTCATAATTACTTTGCCTAACCTAACCTAATTTAAATTAACCCAACCTAACCTATATTAAACTAAACTAACCATAATTAAACAGAAAATAAACAAATTTAATATTGTGGTTTTATGTATTCACGAAAATAATTTTTCAATCTTGGAGTCGTTGTTTGCTACATTTTAGGGTCCCTGTATTCTTATCAACCTTTTAACAGTAACGTGCTAATTTGCTTAGAAAAATTTAAGAACCAAAGGTTAGCCTCCCCAAAATTTCTGGGAAATTTGTACTTCTCGCAAGTTCTCGGGAAGATGGGAATTTTAGTGAGCATTGGGCAAGCCTTGGCGCATCGCTATTAATTAAGCGCGTGTAACTTTCTTAATAATAGTTTGCGGTGAATAATTTTTGCACCATAATTTTACTCTTATTATTCTCTTTCAGAATAAAGGCACCCCCCCTCCAAATGTTTTCAGTTGCTATTCTACAATCTACTCCCCTTGGGATATGAATAATACGTTTCCCTGTAACACGCTTCATATCGGTCTCGAAATTATTTGTTTCCAAACGACAAGTCTAATTGACAATGATAATCTGTAGAATATTTTTCTTCGAGATCTGGCATAAGTAATATATATCGTATGATTCAAAGAACTTCGTCAGAGCCGTTTAACTTTTCAAACAGTTGATATTGAAATCTCAAATAACAACTGTTGGGATAGATGAACCATATTTAGCATCAAGCAAAACTCGTAACGGCTGACTTGTACAACAGTACTACACATACGAGCTCATTTTTAATAGAAACGTCTAGCCAACAACGTTCTACATGAGAATTTTTGAGCGGCCTGTCTTTAGTAAAACTCTGTTATCTAGGGCATTAACAATATCGATCAGCTCCCTACTTCCCTGTAGGATGGCACATCCTACAAAAAATTGTCTGTTTTCCACGTTTCAACGAAACATAATAATTGTCTCGTTAATATAACGTTGTCGGCTAGAATATCTTCCAAGTGAGCATTTAAGGATTGCACATTGCTAACATAAATTAACACCGGTTTTTTCAAGAATGGAAGCTCAATACTTTTTTGTGTTTCTCAATCTTTTGAGTTCCAATTCTACACCGTTGTTTTTAGGGGGATTTGGAACTTGAAATTTACCATCAATATACAAACCAGAGGCTGACCTTCCTCTATTGCATGCAACATACAATGAAGCCCTTTCTAGTTTCATTGCTGCTTTAAAATGAACCACCACCGAAGAGTACGTATCTCCCTGGCTTTTATGTATAGTAATAGCTTCGGAAATTACCAAAGGAAATTGTTTCCTAGACACTGTAA
Source organism: Odiellus spinosus (assembly GCA_963920705.1). Taxonomy (NCBI): domain Eukaryota; kingdom Metazoa; phylum Arthropoda; class Arachnida; order Opiliones; family Phalangiidae; genus Odiellus; species Odiellus spinosus. The sequence continues at coordinate 31,314 of CAWUCO010000199.1, forward strand.
CATTCTTCTACCTCCATTTTCTCGCAAATGTTTTGGTTACTTTTTGAACGGGCGTCCAAGACGGACTAAAGTTATTTAACCTACACTACCCGTAACTTCGTTGCCTCAAATTTTTCCCAACATTTTGGTCATCAAATTCGATCCAAACTCTTGATGGAAACTGACCTCCGTTTCTATTAGTACCGTATTCTCTTTTTCGTAACCAACCAGTCGCCCCTTTCGTTAGTCCGACTGCAGTATCAACATTATTAGTCATCATACATCTAATGCCACACGCCAGTTTCAATTCTCTTGGAAAATCATAAGTTTCGGAAGTTTAACTTTTTCTAAAATATCCCTCTTAACTTTGGTACTTAAGTCTTCATTTACAAAATCTATTGATTCCGAACAAGTCTTTTCAGTTTCCATCCTAGCAAGTTTCTGAATTAAAGCGGTTCACCTCATTATTAGTGGCGAAAAGATGAACAACATCCTTTGGAGGGTTCCTGTTCCCATTTATTTCTAAACTAGCGAAAAGGTCTTTATTCTTTCATGTCATTTTACCGACTGCCATGTTATTCAAACCTTCTGCAAATATTTTATCTTTTTGCGTCATTATTTCGTTGAGTTCTGAAAACAGGAACTCCTTCCATATAGGGTTTCCAATCAACGAGACATAAGGATTTTCAGCTTCACTTGGTGGCTGAAAAGCGAAATAATCACGTACAGGTCTAAGTTGATTGAAATCGCCAAAGAGCAAGACGGACACTCCACCAAAATACTCCGGGCAACCCATAATTTCTTGCAATCTCGCACTAACTCTATTAAATATTTTGACCCTACCATAGAAATTTCATCAATAATTAGCAGTTTTAATTAAACGTACAGTAGTCTAGATTTGTATAGAGTTTCATTCTCCAACATTGACATATTTCCAGCAAACTGACTTTCAGTTAAACAAAATGTACTGTGCAAAGTAGCTCCACCTATATTGATAGCCACTTTACCCGTTAGTGCACAGTGTATAGCTTTCGCTTCTGAAGGATTACACACTAGTTGTTTGCTGTAAAATCTAGAAACAGCCCCGTAAATAGCACTAATCAATAGGCTTTTTCCAACACCGGCTCCCCCGGTAACCAAAAGATGTAAAGGCGTTTCTCGAGTTTTTAAATGAAAGAAAGCATGATAGAGTATCTCTCTTTGTTTCGAATTAAACTTTCTAACAATATCTTTGTATTCTGAGTCATCAACCAAAGTAACTGACGGCGAAATCGTTTTATCAGAATTTCCATTAATTAGCTCTCTATTGATATTTCCTACAGCGTCTTGCTCACTAATAACTAGAAATTCAGAATCTTCGGTAGCAACCGATGTATCTAATTCATTTTGATGTTCAAATTAGGGTTGCATATTTGTAAGATCTGATTCTATGGCTTCGTTCTCAAATCATTAATGGCCTGATCAAGCGCCATTTCATCAATTTCATCGGTAAATTCTTTTCTGACTTCCTTAATATTTTCTAGACAAACTTCATACTCTGATTTAAAATCCCGATCTAAGATATTTTTGGTTTCATCGCGCCAAGAAGTAAACAACATAATTTGTTCTGTATAAACGTTTTCTGGATCATTTTGCAAATTAAACCTTCGATATCGTACTATTTTAGAATGGCCACGTTTTCGAACGAACCCGGAAGAGTCCTTATGTTTTAGCCACTTACCATACGATTCGACCTCATTGTTTTTTACGTCATATACATTGGTTTGGGTATTAGTGACCGCTCTTCGAACGAGCGAAGGTTGTCACTCCAACTCATCAGGTCTATGTACATAATGATCTAAAACCCAGTGGAAAAGACCTTGTCACTGTCTTCTGGCAGCTCTTGAAGCGCCACTTGGCTTTTAAGAATGTGTACACGGTTTTCGGGCAAATTTGTATTAATGAACGTACACGCTTTACTAGACCTTGACACAGGAATTTGTAAACAAGAACAAGCCGCCTCCTGAGCACTTATCTCGTGCGAATTTAAAAACTTATCCGCCATAACATTCAATTTCTCTTTAACTGCACATTTTTTCTTTATTTGCTTGTTTCGCAGCTGTACGCAAGAGGTCCGACATGCCTCTTTGCGATTTTCCAATATAAGATACGATGTACATAACGCAAGCGTAGGGATCGAGAACATACTGAATATCCATATTTGCTTGCCAAAGCCCCAAAACTTCCTTATTATAGGGATTAACCCTAGTATCTTTAAGATTTGTTTCAATAGAACTGTTTTTTTTTATATCGTATGTTACGGCAGAAATATACTCTTCTTCAGTCATGTTTGATTTCGCTAACAATTCCTCAAATGTATTAGCCCAAAGTTCCTTTTCCTTAGTTTGCAATGTATGGTACAAACATTTACTAATTTCTTTGCATTTATTTTCTACCTCCACCGTTCCAACCACCCTTTCCTTTGGTTCGTATATTAGAGTACAAGGCATGGATGGAAAAGTAATTCCAAAGGGGCAAATTGATCTATTATTAACCTTTTTTTACACGTTGTCGTGTGTCTATGAAACTGTAGCCGTGTCAATTAATTTAAGTTTTAATCGTCATGCTCACCAGCGCATGCAATAATCTTATCGACAAACGTTTCTACTTCTTTGACATTAGAAAAGTCGTCCTTCAATTTTGGAGCTCCTATTATCCATATAAGTCAATGTTGGTGCGGAGAGCCCCTTTGCTGTATTTCTACTTTAAAGTAGTAATCTTGTACTATACCAAGGGGACCTAATTTTTGAAGAGCTTAAAGCAAAGCTCGGAAACGGTAGTCAAAATAACGAGCGCAAGTAACTGGGTCATCCTGAATAAGCTTCGCTTTTTCGGCGTAACTTAAACTTAAAACCTCTTGGTTTTCTAAAGTTTCTTGCTCAAAAGTTGGGCGCAATACGTTTAAAAGCTCGGGCCATTTACTTTCCGCAGCTAAAAGCGTCACAAAAAGAGTAGCTGTCCCAAGTTGTCTTATCATCGCCAGCATCTCTTTTTGCCTGTGTTGCCAATAAGACGGAGAAGATTGTAAACTTTCGAGAACTCTAAAACCATCATCCTGCTTTATAAGCGTATCAATGGCCCCCTCTGAGGCGTGATACCCGGCCGTGAAATTCGACCCGTCTATTTTTTTTTTTTTTTTTTTTACTTTTTCTCATACGCACTTGTATCGATTGACTAATTTTGCTCGTTTCTAATTTAACCAAAGAATAAAATAACTTCGAACGGATTCTTCGCACATCGGCGATCGGCATTTCGAAGTTCCCACTTAACGATATACCCATAGCTACTTTTGACATTGAGTTCTCTTTTTTCACCAACATAAATTCTCGGGAAAGATAATTCCTCCGAATCCTCGTCAAATAACAATTACATTGGTTTTTGCCCTTCTCCTATGGCAAATTTAACTCGCAGAGTATCAGGTGGTAAAAAATCGGACAAAGAAACTAATAATGTGTCCCACTTTGATTGATTAACAATATCGGGCTCATTCCATAAATCATCGCTGTCTATATCGTAATTTTTAACACCTTGATCACATTCTGGGTTAACCTGTGAGTAAATAAAAAATGAGAGTTGACTATCACGGGGTGGCAGTTTTGATCATGGGTTCTATGGGGTGGTAATGTTAATTTTCCTTCGACGGACATTTCCCCGGATATTCTCCCGGCAATTGAAAGGCGGTATAGCCGCAGACCTATGCCAGCGACACCCCGCAAAGGGGTGTGATAAGACTCCGCTGTTTCGGAAGCTCACAGCGGCAGATAAGAAATCGTGAATATCGGGGTGGCAGTTTTGGTCTTGGGTGCTATGGAGTGGCAATGCTAATTTGGCTTCGACGGGTAAGAGCGTCGATTTAACGTCGGGTAGAGAAGAACGTTCACCCCGTGGAGAGCTGCCCTTGGTTCTACGTATAGAGGGTGTGATAAGACGCCGTAGTTTCGGAAGCTTACAACGGCAGATAAGAAATCTGGAATATCACTAGTTCCAAATGCTTATCAGCGTTCGAGTTCGGTGTTTATCTTTTGAAATAGAGCTAATAGGGAAAGAAGGCTGCTATGATTAAACGAATTATTTATTCTTAAAGTCTTAAAACAGAGGAGAGGGCGAAAGGGTGTCATCCCGCGACGTGTGGGTAATTAACCGCGCGCGTTTTAAATTAGAATCGGTAGACTGACGGGAAAACCGAAATATTTCACGTCGGAAATTCTTGTAGGCTTAACCGGTATTATATTTTAGGCTTATATATAAATGAAAAGTGATTGGTGATAAGTGTTTTCAAGAGGTAATGTAAACAAGCGCTAGTATAAAAGGTCTCGACGATGAGTCTGGGTGAACATATTCGCTACGTAAGTAACCGTTTTCACACGGAGAATTAACCGTATTCCGAAAGGCTGTTAATTCTGATGGCGAAGACATGTATTCTCGAAGCTAGCTTCCTGCGGGCTAATGGCGAGTACATAATAAAGGAATTGGCGTACTACATCGTGGAAACGGGAGAGAATGGAGTCTTCTCCTTTAAACCGCCATTTCGGTACAACGAGCTCAGCTACAAAGACAGGCGTTTGAACGGATGGATTACCCGTAATATAGGAGGGATGTTTTGGTGCGACGGAGAATATAATTACAAGGACTTCGAAGATATTTTAAGGGGTCTTTTACAAAAAGCAAACGTGTTTTGGACGAAGGGACTCGATAAGTCAATTTTCCTGTCGAGATATCTCGGTCATGACGTAGGAAATGCTGAGTCACTTGGCTGCCCTAAATTTACGAGAGAACCGATATTTGATTATTGTAAATACCACAAAAATAACGCCCAGTGTTGCTCTTTTAAAGCTTATAAATTAAATTTGTGGTTTAAAAAACAAAGTTAAGTGTTTGTATATAAATAAATAAAATTCGATTCGCACTCTTACTGATTTCTCAATTTAGTATAAAATACAAACGAACTTACTTTAAGTGTTTACCAATGATATACTTAGAAAAACTACCCATATATTAGAGTACTTCAGTTATCGTTCGCGAACGATTTTATTTGGTATAAAAAGGAACGGTATAGATTGGAAATATTATTCTCTCGTTGGTCCCTTCTCATAGTAACTATGGATGCTAAGAACCCCCTCCCAACCATCTGCAGTTTGTTGTATACCGCCACCCTAGGATTAATATCACAGAACCTTGAATTAACATTCAAGGTTTTTATGATAATAATCCAAAAATATCATAAGCGCTGGCATAACGGGATCTACCCCAACGAAGCTACAGGACAAATCAGGGTGGATCTCCCATATAACGCGAATCTGGAGAACGTGCGGACTAACGGCCTAAAAGGAAGTCAAAAATTTATATCCGTAAGATTATTTTTTAAAAATTACTATGCTAGTTGGGTACTTTAAATTATTATTAAGTTTATTCATTAATATGTCTTTATCAGGTAAAAAAAATCGATATCCCGGTCGAAGGTGAAGCAGAGGTGGCTGACATCCTGAGTTCTCTAGGGATCGAGGTTAATATCTCCAAGCAGGGTGTTCCGATTCCCGCCTCCACCCAGTTGTCAATCCCTGCGGCGATACCCATCCCACAACAAGAACCCATTCCGACAACGTCACAGGCTCTGGACCTCGTACAACTGTTGAAAGACAACAACGGTGTTCAAACGTCTTCCACGATCACCCCGCAGGTGATATCTCAAATCAGGGAACCAGATGTCCCCAGTCTCGAGAATTTGATCGTTCCAGACTCTGCTCAGCCTCGCACTGGGGTTTTAGCGTCATCGGGGACCTCAAAAATCCTCGAATCTAATCCTCGGAAAAGATCTAAATCCGCGGATAAGGTTTTGATTAAAAAGAGAGCCCGGAAATCTAAGCCTGTTATCGAGACGGATGATTTACAGCATTTAATCAGCCTGGAACAGATCTGCCAATCGATCTTGGATGACCCCGAGGGTGATTAAAAAAAAAATAATAATAAAAAAAAAAAAAATAAAAAAAATAAAAAATAAAAAAATAAAAAAAAATATATATATATATGTATATTAAAATATTTTCAGTAAAGAATAAACAAAATGAATAAAGTTTTCCTTTAATATCTATCTCTTCTCTCGAGTATATTCGAGAATTTCAAGTTTACTGATAAACGAGGGCTGATATATAAACCCACCCAGAATTTTTTGTTTCATTATGGACTACAACATCGTAAAACTAGTAAGTACTTTATAAAAATATGTTTCCCTGTGGGGTTTGCGGCTGTGAATTTAGGAGAAAAGATGTGTTAACGAGACATGTTCGCGAACAACATGAGGGGGTCAAATACACTTGTGATACATGTGGAAAACTTTTCGCGCGTAAAACACATTTAACGCGACATTCCCGGATACATAGAAATTCTCCTGTTACCCAACCTGTAAACGACGCTTCGTCAACCGAAAACCTATCTACGTTGCCCGAGAATGGTTCCATGCCGTCCGAGGATGAACCCACACCTCTTGAAAAGGATGCAATTCGCCCTGAGGAGATTCTCGTCCCTGTCGAGAATGATTTTGCCTCCGGTGCGGAGGAAATGTTAGCCTTAGGGGATGCGATTCTAAGTGCTAGATTCACCCCACCTGATTGTCAGACGGACCTTGAACAATTTATGACCCCGCTCATCCCTAGTTTAATCAGATATTTGGAGCAACAGCTTATTAAAAGAAAGGGAATTAAATGGAATATTATAATAAGAGTCCGCTATATTAAAGTACTACCCAACGGTGATGAGATGGAGCACATCCCGTACCTACGAAGTAGAACTCAGACTACACTCTTAGCGGATGAACTCGAAAATCAGATCAACGGGTGCGTTCAAACCATTTCTAATCAGATGCAAGAATTCCAGGAGCTAGGGAGCAATTGGGTGGTAGATAGAATTCTATACCTCCAAGTGGATGTTATCAAGTATCTACCCCTTGTCGCAGGCTCCTACATAAACACCCCCGAGGGGGTTATAGAAACAAAAAGCGTTCTCAACATAAAATCGAACGATGGGATGTGTTTTAAATGGGCCTGCTTAGCCCATCTTCATCCTGTTGAATTGAACGCCAATCGTGTCTCCGGATATAAACAATATGAGAACGAATTAGACTGTTCGGAAATAAGCTTCCCCTTTTTACTCCACAATATGAAATTAAAAAAATTTGAAGTTAAAAACAATCTCTCGATTAACGTGTTTGCTTGGGAGGGAGGAGTCTTCCCCCGCTACGTCAGTGAACAGATAGTAAGCGAGGAAAGGGAGATTGATCTCCTGCTTCTGACTGAAAAAGATAAAAAACATTACTGCCTTATACGAAGCCTAAGTCGACTTCTGTCGCATTTTACCAACCACAACGGAAAAATATATATATGTAGAAGATGCCTACATAGGTATTCCGGGGCAAACGCCAAAAAAAATCACGCCGAACATAAAAAACATTGCTCCATCCACGCACCCCAACGAATTGAGATGCCCCTCAAAAAGCCTGTTCTATATTTTGAAAAATTCGAGTGGATGCAGAAGGTAAATTATTTTCTAAATTCTAGTCGGTTTCCCTATCTTACACGCTATTCGTTTAGTGTCCGTTCGTTATTTACGCCGACTTTGAGAGCATTTTAAACCGTTATCAAACTTGTTCAAATAACTCGACTCTTTCCTCCACCACAAAACTCGCCGAGCATGTCGCCTGTGGGTTCAGCTACGTAGTAATCGGACAAGATGGTAAGTCTCTGGCTTCTTGACGTCGACCTAGTTTCTAACCAATTTCACCAGGTAAGCCCCGGCTACCTGTCACGTATCGTGGGATAGACGCTGTCGAGGTGTTTCTTGAGAGTTTACTAATGGAGGAGGAAAATATATTGGAGATTCTACAAAAGAACATTCCAATGGACTTAACCCCGAATGAATTAGAAGCCAGTAGAAAATCAACACACTGCTATATATGTACTGGAATTTTGACGACAGAGGATTACGGGGTGAACGACCATTGCCATCTAACAGATGAGTTTTAAAATTATTTAGCTTATTAGTTCTGTATTTCATTATCCTTCATTTTAAGTAGTTTTCGGGGTCGCGCTCATAACAGCTGTAACCTCAAGATGCGGATGGACAAAAAAATACCTGTTGTTCTTCACAATATGTCCAAGTAAATATCTCCAATCCCATTATAAGTACTGATTATTTTTATAATCTTCACCCTCTCTTTAAAGCTACGATTCGCATCTGATCCTACAGAAGATGGGTATTTTCAAGGAGCAGAATATAGAGGTCATCCCAAATAACTCCGAACGATATATCTGCATCGGATTTAGCTGTCTACAATTTATAGATTCAATGAGATTTATGCCAGCCTCGCTCGACACCCTGGTTCAAAATTTGGCTCAGGACGGGATCAACAAATTTAGCATCCTCGCTGCATCGTATAACCCTGAGCAAGTATGTTTAGCTCTCAAGAAGCTGTCATACCCCTATGACTATATGGACTCGATGGCACGGTTTGAGGAGACTCAATTACCACCTAAAGAAGCTTTTTATAATATTCTAACTGACGAGCATATATCCGATGAAAATTACCAACACACTCGGGATGTTTGGGAGAAATTTGAAATAAAAAATCTAGGAGATCTTCACGACACATACGTTCAAATTGATACGCTACAGTTGGCGTGTGTTTTCGAGGAATTTAGAACCATGTGTTTGGATTATTATCGCTTAGACCCTGCACATTCATACACAGGACCAGGATTAGCCTGGGAAGCCGCCCTCCTGAAGACAGGTGTAAAATTAGATTTGCTGTTGGATCCGGATATACATCTCTTTATCGGTAGTTTCATTTATATTTATTTTTAATACTTGACATTAATGTTTTCCTGTATTGTAGAACGTGGGATTAGAGGTGGTGTATCTCTGATAAGCAATCGATACGCCGAAGCTAATAACAAATATCTCCCCGATCACGACGAATCCAAACCTAGCAACTATATCGTATATTTAGACATAAACAATTTATATGGTAAATATAATAATTGGAAATCTTCAATAATTTCATGCTCTTTTTTTTTTTTTTTTTTTTTTTTTTTTTTTTTTTTTTTATAATAAGGCAAAGTTATGAAGGACTACCTCCCGATGAACAACTTCGGGTGGATCGACCCCGATAGTGATCTTCTGGCCTACACACTGAAGTATATTTTGGATCTGCCAGACGATTCACCATATGGATTCATCCTAGAGGTTGATTTGGACTACCCGGAGGAGCTACACAACACACATAATTGTTTCCCTCTCGCACCGGAAACGAGGAAAATAACGATCGACATGTTTTCCCCGACCTACAAATTGCTAATGACGAAGAACGGCCTTCCCTTAAAAGACACACTACCTAAACTCCTACCGACCTTAAATAACAAGTCGAACTACGTTACACATTATAGGAATCTTAAATATTATATCTCTCAGGGTTTGAAATTAAAAAAAGTACATAGAGTACTATCGTTCGGTCAAGGACCTTGGCTTAGTCCATACATTGATTTCAACACGGAAAAGAGGAAGATCGCCACTACAGAATTTCAACGGGATTTTTTTAAGCTGATGAACAACAGGTATAAAGCGCACGGAATTAATTCAATTATTTTTATTAATCTCTGTAATACATTAGCGTTTTCGGTAAAACGATGGAGAATTTGCGAAATAGAATTGATTTCACCCTCGTGCAGACAGCTGAAAAAGCAATCAAAAAAGCATCGTCGCCCGCCTTTCAAAAGTTCATTGTGTACCATAATGAATTGGTCGGGATTCAACGAGCTAAATCATTTCTTTATCTAAATAGACCCATATTCACGGGCTTCTCGATTTTAGATCTCGCCAAGTTATTTCTGTATAAATTCCACTATGACTTTATCAAGGAGAAATACGGCGGTAACGCGGTACTACAGTTTACTGATACGGGTATTAGTTTATCTTTCACACTATTTGCCGCATACTAACTTTTTCATTCATAGATAGCTTAATGTACGATATAAAAACCGAGGACGTGTACGCCGACTTCAAAAAGCATGGCGATCGGTTTGATTTCTCGGGCTACCCAAAATCGCACAACCTTTTCAGCGACACCAATAAGAAGGTTCTGGGTAAAATGAAAGACGAGATGAATGGTGGGATTATAAAAGGTGATTTTTGTGGATAAGTTTCTGTATTAAATATGTGCTAATGTATTTTTCTATCTCTATTAGAATTCGTCGGACTTCGACCGAAACTTTATTCCATTTTATCTGAGGTGGGGGAGAAGAAGACTGCAAAGGGGATCTGTCGCCGTGTTGTGAAACGTTCTATCCACCACTCAGATTACCGTGAATGCTTATTCGGTGAGGCTGAGACATCCTGCGTTATGAAAAGGATTGTCAGCGACAAGCACAACCTATACACAGTTAGCCAAAGAAAGAAGGCGCTATCCGCCTGCGATAACAAGAAATACATTCTTCCTGGGGGGATACGAACCCTATCATACGGTCATCGTTTAATAAAAAAATTTAACGACCGAGTTAGGGAAATTAAATAAATAAAAATAATAAAGTTGGAATAAAAAATAAGTATTGAAGATTGTTGATATGAAATTAAATAAATTATAATTTTATTGAATATCTTTTGTACATAAATTCTTTTATCATATTGTCGTTAGAAATTGTGTTCTTAGAAAACCTGGATATAATGTTGTACATTTTAACACCGCGACATCTATTGAGACTGAAATATATCGAATACCCCCCACAGGTCCAACTCTTATTCCCTTGTAACTGCAAAGAATTATACGAAATCATTCGACTATTTTTCTCCGCGAATTCATTAAATTTAAACACGTCGGGAGGGTTTCCATAACTTTCAAAAAACTCTAAGTTTTTCGAGCTAGTAAAATACATAAGACACCAATGTTCTCCGTTCTCGCTAGATGATGCGGTATTTACGATAAAAAGCGATGGGAATGATTGCACGGTTTTTGGTAGAGTATTTGCCGCGAACACACCACGAAAAATATCCCTGGTGTATTTATCGTTCTCCAATATGTTCTTTATTTGCGTAGTGTCCATTCTAATCAACGACGATAACGGTTCTGTTCTTATCAATTTCAATGAGCGACTGAAATTCAGCGTAAACAATTACAGCCACAGTCTCCGTAAGAGGGGCGGCGAATTTTAATTCAAGTCTTAAATTCCCGTTTTTAACCAAATGGAAATGGGAAGCGTTTGAAGTCAAATCCACTGTGAGATCGAAGCAATAAAGGCAGTTACCGCCGGCAAAATCATCCCGACTTATTTGATTACCCTCGTCAAGTTGGAACTGCCCGGTCATTAGAGTTAGATTATTATACGCCTGGATAAAACTATTCTGACCGAAATTTGGAGTAAGTGGTTTGTGGGGGACGCTACTCCCGTCGATAGACAGCCCAATATGATTTAAATTAAAATTTTGAAAGTTAAACGGACATAACTTTAGTTCCCCTAAGTAGGCGCTTTGCGAGACTAGGCCGATAACAATTTTCTTGGGGGTTGAGCCTGTGAAAAGGTGATCTTGAACTACGCTCATATTTCCCGTAGGTATAGAGAAAGACGTACACTCTGTTCTATTAATTGGATATTTCGCTCTAGCTACCTGCATCACTTTGGCGTGTGCGAGACCGATTTCGGGGATAAGCTTCATTTTTCTGATATACAGCGCGGCGGACTTAATTTCAACGCGACCCGTTACATCACCGTGTAGACAGAAATCGAAGTTCGGCTTCCCGAAAACGAATTTCAAATCTACTAGATTTAGTAGATATCGCGGTTGTTGACATAAATCCAGATGCAAACCACCGATCATATCAATTACACCACTCTGGGCAAATTTAGCTCTTTTTTGAAACCCTTCGTTAGCGTTAAAATTATCGAAAAATTCCGCTGTATCCCGATAATATAGAGAGCTCGTCAGATGGCTATTTTTAGCCGGATCCCCGTATGTTAACAGCGTTTGAATCATACTTTTATATGGATAATTTTGAGCCGAGGGTGTAACGGACTTCTCGTTTAAATACAGGTGAACCTCGGGGAACATACTATGTAGAAATAAATTGGTTGGAGCCAGATTATCCATCAGGGTCGCTACAGTACCGTCAGCGGCAAAAACCGTAGCTAGCGGGTGGGAGCCGCTGCTTTTCTTAATTTCCACTTGAACGTGCAGCAGAGTTTTTGATAGATCGACGTAAGTCTCGGAGTTCCCGTTGATGTGGAATGTTAAAGATGAATTATTCGAAATACTTGATATTGGATTATGCTCAACCCATTCTCCTGATATGACACTCGTCTGGGTCATAGGTACTTCGAATAGGTTGAGTTCGGAATTTACGCAGCTATTCGAGTGGGGGTGTAGCAAAGCCATTTCTATCTTGAAAAAATATCCGAAGGAGAGGGGAATCGTCGAGGTGCTCTCTTCTTCCTAGCCTTCCTTAATGTGGTCGGGGATTTTTTGGCACGCTTCTTTTTAAGTCCCGAACCTATCATATCTTGGATGGCTTCGGAGGCGGCGGAAATAGTTTCTTTCCCTGCCATTTTCGAGCGGGATCTTAACGACGCTTTCACAGGTATACCACTCGCGACATCACCCACGACCTTCCCTCCTGTATTTAATAATTTCTTCCCCAAGTACGATAAACCCTTTTTAAGTAACGGCATAGCGCTGCGAAAGGCGGACGCTAAAATGTTACCCAAACCATAACCCCTTTGTACGCTTATGCCCTGATATACAGGAATCGAACCGTATCCGGCCTGATTTAAAAATAAATTTTCATATTCCTCCACGGTATGGTATACCGGCGTCCTCATGATGTTGACAGTACGTTTATCTCTATACGAGTGACCGCTGATAGAGGGGTGTCTTACTATTATAGCCGAAACCAGGATCTCAGAGGTCTGAAATGCAGAGTCGCGTGAATCTTACCACGCTCGAATTGAACAGGGTTTCCGAGGTCATCCATAATATTTATTTCGATTGTCTGTATTTGGTGTGACGCCACGGGAATATAGTGCGGTCGTGTAAATATAGCGTCTATCGTCTCGCCGTCCTGTCCCCTAACACTAATTAATCTAAGAAGTGGAACGTTACGATCCCCCACGATTGTTTTCTCAGCGACGTCTGAGTATACGAACAGGGAATGTAAGGACGCGTTCATGTCAATCGCATACGGTGCCCTTGCAGAAGATTCTATCCTTATAACCTCCCCCGTATCTTCGCGGGTGAAGCCCAACATATTAGCAATGTGGGTGGGTATGTCCAATTTAACCCCATCTTTTAGCTCGACGGAAACACGTTTACTGAGCACCTCGTAACTGAACGTCACCCCGTTCCCACTACTAAGTTCAATCATCTCCAGAAGTTCGTGAACCGTGTTATAATTTCCAGGTGGAATCTGAATTAACCGCTGAAATTTGAATCCTGGGTCCCCGGGTTTACCTTCAGTCCAACTACGTATGAAGTACTCTTGCTTTACGTTGTTCCAACTATGGGGGTAGGATAACTCTGAAAGGCCTACTTCGTAGGGTCCCGAAAATTTCACTATTTCCGGGAGATAGGTTCGGAATTTGCTGACGGTATTATTGGGGAAGTAATTCATCGATGAATCTGAGGGGAGCGTGATATAGAAACTGCTCATTGTAGATCAACTTCTCTAACCCAATCGTTAAAACGAGAATTATAGCCCAGGAACTTTACAAAAAGGTCAACCGTGTTGTCGGGATTTCTTCTTCTCTTTATTACTTTTTCGATCTTAAACGCGAATGTGGCTAGGTCTTTGTAAACCTTTAGAACCTGCTCGGAGTAAAAAGTTCCTAAAACTGGCTCAGACTTTAAATCCTCGAGCATATATACCGGCGGTTTCCGCGGTAGTCTTTTAACCACCCTGAACAGCTCCTCCGAAAAGTTTGGTTGGTACCCCTTTTCGAAAAGCCGCTTACTCCTACTTATTCGAACAATATCCCCCAACTCCAGCGTGTAGGGAATTGGCATAGTCGGTCTTTGATCTCCGTATAGTATTTCCCAAACTCTTTTGGTGTTTTGTGACGTCACTTCTACCGGTTTGCATTTGATAGCGGAATGGTATGAATTGTTGTAGCTAGAAACCAAATCTTGAAGGACGTCTGTGTATTTTAATGTACCCTTACCCGTAAAATATCGATACATTTTTGTTTGTATTGTACGATTCCATCTCTCGATCACGGCACACTTAATTTCCGAGTGATGGGTATAGAATTTTATTCCCCGTTGTTTCAACTCTTTTTGCACTGCTTGGGCTATAAACTCGGATCCATGATCTGTATTCAAAGAGGCGGGGCTTCTCCCCCGATCGAATATTTGGACCAGCGCCTTGGCGATCGTCTCACCCCTCTTGTTATTGACGGCTTCGATGAACCCCATTTTACTAAAAACGTCAATACAGGATAAAAGATAGCGTTTCCCCTCGTTATGTTTGGAAATACGTTGCACGTCGATTAAATCGGCCTGCCAGAGGGCGTCTACACCACTAGATATAGTTTTATTCCGTTGAAACCGTATTCTTGCGGGCTTATGTAAACCGTATGCATCTTGGTGGGCCAGATATTCTCTGACGTTTTTTATCGTAACATCAAGCCCCCTTTCTCGGGCCGAGCGATATAGCCCTAAAACACTGGCGTACCCTCCAGGATCTGCGACATTATAATAAATACCGTCTAATTTATCCATTTAAAGTGAAATTGTTATTACCGGTCTCGCGAGGGTGTGAGAAGTACTCAAATAAAAAGTCGGATACTTGTATTATAATTATTACTAATAATATTAATAGAGCTGTAAGAGCTTTTGGGGATTTTCTAAAAAAGTTGAGAAGTTGTGTTAACGTAGAAGCGGTCAAAACTTCCGCGCAACCTTCCATGTTAGTGTCTACAATTGAAATAAATGATATCGGTGGAGGGTAAAATGTTTTATTTGCTAAAAATATTATACATAAACCCAAGTCTTCGATCTTGATGGTGGAGTGTTTAAAATAATCGAATTAATAAACGATTTTCTCGCCGGGTTTTTTATGATCTTTTTTGGGACATTATATTTATTTAACATCTTGTAAAACATCTCGAAACCTTCAGGGTTCGTTACACCGCTGCTTTTCCTAACTCCATCGTAAATTAAATCAACTACATTCGTTCCAGTTACAGGATGCCCGGAAATTTCCAGTTCACCCAGTTTGGACCATGTTAAATCCTTTTGCCTCTCGATCCAGTTGTATAGCGTTATCCCGTCATTAACCAGGCTACTGGGTAATCCAGTAGCAATCTCAGCAATCCAGGATGTCTTTTTCTCTGACGGCTTTTCCGTCGCTGTCTTCTCCACGGTTTTTCGATTGGAATTTAGATGTCTTTGGAGAGTTTGGTTATATAGCGCTAATTTGTCTGACCCTGAAATTGTGTTATTCTCTAGGATATTTTTCATATCCCTATCAAGACTAGGTGCTTCGAGCTCCTCCCTTTTTTCTTCCGAAGAGTTTTTTAACCGCTTAAGAACATCCTCCGAAACCAATAACATTTTTCTAGCCATTACTGTGTTTTAATTATATTTATATATTTCGCTAGATGGCCCTGCTTATAGCCGCACCTGTTACAGATCCTAATACCGAGAGCAGGGGTGCCAATAACAGAGGTAAAAAACCACCTTTTTGTACTAGAATTTTTTTCTTTTTAGAAACTGGAATATTTTCTGAAATACTTCGAATAAATTCGCGATGTTTAGCTAGCCGTTTCTTCTCTGCGACTGATAATTTGACATTCCCGCTTAGTATATTTAAACAACATTCCGTCAAAGCTAGAATCTCATCCCTTTTGGCTAGCTGTATTATGGCTCGACGCTGTTTGGTGTTACATACGCATAAAAACTTTAAAAACTCGATATTGTGCTTCAATTTTTCTGATTTATTCATGTCTCATTTAGGTAGAAACACAGCCGCTTCCTCTCCTGGTATGATACCGGTCCGCAGTCTATGTTCATCTGAGGTATTTGGTTTCAGATCGATGAATAAATACCCATATTTTTTAGCTACAGCCTGTTGGAAGGCGTCTATAACGTATTTAGTATTTGTCGGCGATATTTGCTTGGCTAGGGTATAAATACTCGATTTGTCTCTAGGTGTTGCAAAGAGACATATATAGTGGGAGTTTAAATTCAGGGTTCTTATTTCTTTCCCCGGGTAGTATAAGTTTTGCATTAAAATTAAAACACTCGTATTTCGATGATGTGAGCCACGTATGAATAAATTTGTAATGCTTTTATTATTGGCTACTTCACAAAGCAGATCGTCGATAATAACTAAATTTCTAGTCCCAGAGTTCAAATCATTATCATCGAGCAAACCCTCGTGAAATTCTACCGAAGGAACCTTTTCATGGATCCAATTAAATAACTTAGGTTGAAATTCTGTATAGCAATAAATTATTCTTTGTGGACAGGGATTTATAGTTACTTCCTTATGCGCTATAAGATTCGCTACGAAATAGCTTTTCCCGCTCTGAGTACCTGAAATTAGATAAATTGTACGTTTCTATGCGGTTGGTTGTAAATTTATTTGTCCATACTTCCTGCGATCAGACCGGTGAATGGGTGACTCAGACTTAGGTCCATGATTGTAATGAGACCATCTCCGTAGGTACGATAGGTTTTATATTAAAATTAAAAATTAGAGACTCGGTTCGAAAATGAAGGATTGATTTTATTAGGGTGTAACATCTTCAGTTTTCAATAGTAATTTTTTGGAGATACAGGCAATATTACAAAGTATATATTCGCAGAATTGTTCACCCAGAAATGTATTCGATACGAATTCATCCGTGATCTCGGAGTAGCTCATCTTACCCATGGCCGTTGCGTAGTTCATTTCCACCCGGGTATTCCAGTCGTACATCACGCAGTCGTGTTTTGTTTGGGATGGGTGGTCGGTTTCACACCCGTAGCACATTGCGGTGATTGTTTCCGATAACTGCCCGAGTACGCTTTTTTTAATTTTATCATAGACCCGTTTGACTTCTTCCAGGAAGGTTATAACCTCGTCGAATTTCTCCAAGAAAGATCGCCATAGGAGTTTTGAAATGGCAAACCCAACTCTTGTGGGGTATAGTTCGCCGTAATTTGCCCCGCTACCAGGTCGCATCTCTCGTATGTTGAGAATTCTGATGTCTCGAAATTCGGTTAACTCAACTCGCTTCGTTTCAGACCCCTCGAAGAACCAAGCAGGCGGGGCAATTTTCTGATCCTCTAGGAATGACGTGATATCCGCTCGAGCTCGGTATAGCTCCAGGAATTCTGCCTCGGTCAACGTTATTAGGGAACTTCCATTCAGACATCCTAGTTGAATTTCGCAGTTCGGCGTTACCCCAATTCCTTTGAGGGGTGAGATTGGAAATATTTTGGCGGTGAGCCTAAATAGAAAATACCGTTATTCCAAGTCCGGCTATCGTCTAATAAGCTACTTTATATACATACATTTTCAATCCTTTCGCAGTCGATGAGAGAATAAGTAAAAATTTAATTGTATATTTCTTTTATACTACCGGTTGTTTACTTTTCAATTTAAAAAGCCCCTCCTACACGTAACTGCTTGTTTACATTACCTCTTGAAAACACTTATCACTCACTTTTCATTTATATATAAGCCTAAAATATAATACCGGTTAAGCCTACAAGAATTTCCGACGTGAAATATTTCGGTTTTCCCGTCAGTCTACCGATTCTAATTTAAAACGCGCGCGGTTAATTACCCACACGTCGCGGGATGACACCCTTTCGCCCTCTCCTCTGTTTTAAGACTTTAAGAATAAATAATTCGTTTAATCATAGCAGCCTTCTTTCCCTATTAGCTCTATTTCAAAAGATAAACACCGAACTCGAACGCTGATAAGCATTTGGAACTAGTGATATTCCAGATTTCTTATCTGCCGTTGTAAGCTTCCGAAACTACGGCGTCTTATCACACCCTCTATACGTAGAACCAAGGGTAGCTCTCCACGGGGTGAACGTTCTTCTCTACCCGACGTTAAATCGACGCTCTTACCCGTCGAAGCCAAATTAGCATTGCCACTCCATAGCACCCAAGACCAAAACTGCCACCCCGATATTCACGATTTCTTATCTGCCGCTGTGAGCTTCCGAAACAGCGGAGTCTTATCACACCCCTTTGCGGGGTGTCGCTGGCATAGGTCTGCGGCTATACCGCCTTTCAATTGCCGGGAGAATATCCGGGGAAATGTCCGTCGAAGGAAAATTAACATTACCACCCCATAGAACCCATGATCAAAACTGCCACCCCGTGATAGTCAACTCTCATTTTTTATTTACTCCTGTGGTACCTCGATGTCAAGTCTCTGAGAATCATTTGCATCAACAATAAATTCTAACTCTTCCTGAATTGGATCTAATATATTGCGATTAATCGTTATTTCATGCTTCTGATACAACGTTGTACGGGTAGTTTTGAAGAATAGCTGCTGGTGCAAAATTTTTCCTCCGCAAACCATTATTAAAGGGAGAATGCAACCTAACAACAAGTAATTTTTTATCGATTCCTTATTGTTTAAATAGGCCTAATCCACTACTGAAAATATTTACAAACAAATATTAAACTAGAAATAAATTTAAAACTTACCCTGAAAATAGGCTTAGTGGGATTCATGGAGGTCCTGTTTTCCTCGCGTGTATGGTCTAGCGACCAATCGCACGCGACGTAAGTCTCGTGGAGATCTCATTGGAAGTTCTGTGTCCCAATCAATACCTTCTACCCACAATTTTTGAAACAGACATTTTACTCGTATAAAAAAAAATGGCGAAAATAGACCAATGGGATCAAAAACTCGAGCTGATGCTAGTAGTACGCTTCTTTTAGTGTTTTTCTTGGTCTTCAAAAACTCCACTAACGCCGACACGTTGAAGGTTAACTCGTCTGTCTCAGAATTATACGAAATCACAAGAACCTTCAATGTCGAGTTTTCGGAGGTTAACGCCAAAGATCTTTCTTCGTGAGCTTCTTGTTCTTCCCATCATTTTGACAACTACTTCGAGTTGGAAACCCATTTACGAAGGTTCATGCCGGCTCGAGCTAGTATGTCTTTTGACTGATGGAATAATGTCTTCGCTTCTTCAATGCCGGGTGGGCTAGTTACCAAATCGTCCACATAAAGGCTTCTCATAAGTTCCTTGCAGGTATCGGGATATTGATGCTGATATTGGGCGAAATGGTATTTCAACGTTGCAGCCAAAAGGAACGAACTCGACCTGACACCAAACAGGACTCTGGCCATCCGAAAGAGAATGAATTGAATGCGTTCGTTTGGACTTGGCAACGACTTTATCCATAGGAATCTGGTATATTCTCGATCTTGAATGCCTTTTCGATGTCCGCCATAATAGCTAACTTGCCCATTCGGAATCTCATCAAAATTACCAAAAGATCCGGATTCAAGTTTGGACCAGAGCTTAAGAGCGAGTTTAATGACGGTAGTTTCTTTTCATGAGCTGCTGCATCGTAAACGATTCGGAATGTTGTCGTCTCCTTATACTCTCTAAATACCGGAAAGTGTGGAATATAATACTTTGGTCTTTCCGAATTTATCATTCCTGGCGGTACTTCTTCTACTATGCCTTGTATCTTGATATCTGTAGTATAGTACAGGACTTTGCTGAAACTTCTTGGCTAAACCTTGCATTCGTCTACTAGCCAATCCGTAGTTGCTTCCCAGGCAGTGTTGACTTTCTTTCCATGGTAAATGAACCATCTTGAAACCGGACTGTGGAATTAGGCTTGAATAGTATTTCTTCATCCGTCTTTGAGATAGGCTTTTATTCTTTAATCCCTAGGGATTCCAGTTCCCAGAATGCTTTTAATTCAGTGTTGGTTTCATCTTCGAGTTCGACTGATACCTTCATGATGACTACGGCTTGAGCGAAAACGTTGGACGTCATGGACGCTGGACCTTGTACTCAGTTTGGAGATTTCTAAAGCGCTATGTCGTTTCTCACATAACGTACTCATCAGGTGTGATTGTTAAGGGGGTGCTCCGTAATCAAGTACAATACACCCCCGCCAATCCTTGCGGCTACATCATTTGTCCCTAAAGTGCCGCACGCGAAACCGTGCCCGGAACGGGTAACAAGGCCAAAAAGCGGGAACCGAAGAACCCCAGACCAGTGCTCCCACACACACGTGAGGAGGCTAAGGCAGCAGAAGGAAAGGTATATGGCTTGGCGACCAGAACCCACACAGCAGTACCATACGGCCCCAGTAATATAACCGTGACCCAACAAGACCGACTCAAAGGCAGAGGGAGCTGCCAGGGCCCAGTTCGGGCCCTGCGAGTCGGCCGGGTGTGGGCGAGACGGCCGTGTTCCAATTCGCGGAACTAGGACGGATCCTAGAACTCGGGCCCCCTCACCACGACAAGGATGGAACACTACCCCACCCTGCGCACGGACAGGTGGGGGGGAGGGGGTCACATAACGTACTGCCCATCCAAGTCTGCTCTCCATTATAACAAACGAATCGTTGAGTCGATGAATTAAACCCGTGACATGGATATGTCCTTTTGAACCGCTTGCCCTTGGATTTCATAGATATCAGCTAGTTGGACTCCTCTTTGGGCCATTCTCCGTCTAATATCTTCTCGGGGCATGCTGATAACTGCCCCTAGTATCTTGGGACTCTCAAAAACTGACAATTCGAAATGGCTGGTCGGACCGTATACGTTTCTCAGAATGACCTTGACTTTTCTTCGTATTGATATTTTTGATTTATTACTCTCGAAACCTCCGACAGAGATCGTTCCTTGTCCTATCACCGGTAAGTTCAGTTTTTTTTATTACGTCTTGCGTTATGAACGACCGTTGCGCCCCTTTATCTAGCAGACATCTTATAGGCTGCCTCGTACCATTTCCTTCAACGTAGACTACGATTGTTTGTAGAAGGACTTGTTGTTGTTCCTTTATAGGAACATTGAGACTGTCGCTGTATTGTCTTCCGCTCGTTTTACTTCTGCTTGTGCTGAATTTTCGCATGAAAAATTTGAACTTTATGACAATGTCGACATCAACTTTAGTTTGAATTCAAATATTATGAAAATATTTGCTCGAATATAAATGAGATTTTCATCACAATCTTGATGGCGTGAAACTTTGGGATACATCAGAAGTATATTATATGAGAAGGTTCTCCAAAGACACCACTTATCAAAAGTCTATCACTTTATTTCATAAAAGTAGCTTAATACTATCAGCGCAAATGTCCCCCTACAGTTTACGTCATAGCACATCTTTTAAATCTAACCAAAAAGTCATCACCTCTGTCTGGCTCCAGTGATTTAGACTCTTCAGTTCGATATTTTGAGTCGGGATTGAGAGATACGGAATTAGGCTTGCCGCGCTTGCCTATATCGTCTTCCCCTCAACTCGGCGGAATTTCTCCTAAGAGTGTCGCTTTTGTGGAATAAAATGGAATAAAATGATAGACTTTTGGTTTGAATTTAAAGTTTGAAATCGATTTGGATACGCTAGTGTGGATGTAGGTTAAATTATCTGATTAATTCCAATAAACATTTTTCGGTTTATCAATGATAATGAAGGCATCTTCGGGCTGTGACGTCCGTCTAACTTGGCAGTAAAAAATAATTTCATCGCTTTTAAATCAACTTATCGAGTGATGTGTTAGTAGAAATCCAGAATTAAATTGGAGAATTTATTTCCAATGACTTCTTCACGGAAATAATTTCATTATTCGGGAGTTTAATGTTTTCCACTATTTTACGAGATTTGGCCTTTGCATTAGTTATCTCATTAATAATACACCAAAGTTTAGATTTATCATTTCCAACAGCATTGACTTTTTTGAATAGTACTCTCATTTTACTTTTTTTACCTTATCACTAGTATAATCAATAATAATTAATGAGAAGTACTTGCAGTGCTTCCTCTTGATTTTTTTAATTGAATAATTCCTGAAAAATTATGGTTTATCATTTAACTAATTCAACTTTTGTAGATTAAAAGTTTATTTGATTAAAATTTATTTATATATTCAATTAAATATTAGACAATTAGTTTAAT
Source organism: Odiellus spinosus (assembly GCA_963920705.1). Taxonomy (NCBI): domain Eukaryota; kingdom Metazoa; phylum Arthropoda; class Arachnida; order Opiliones; family Phalangiidae; genus Odiellus; species Odiellus spinosus. The sequence continues at coordinate 53,466 of CAWUCO010000199.1, forward strand.
TAAGCTAGTTATTTAAAAATAACTAGACATTTATTTACTGATTTTTTCATATATATCCCTCTCTTCTACAAACTTTAGGTATTTTGATTTGGAGGATTTATCTTATCTCCTGGAAAAATCCTAAAACTTGCCCCAAAACTAGAGAATATGCCAAATCAAACGCGTAATAAAAGGCAAGCAAATGATACACGCACGTGAACATGGGAACCTCCAGTTTCTGAAAAGGATAAATATTTCTCTTTCAAATCCCTCTTTTCACCCCCACCAGTTGTTACTCTGGGTTTTCATTCAGATATTATTAATGTCAATTAAAGCATAAAAATTTCTCCCTGAGCGAAAATAGATAAATATTTTCTACCTTTGTTAACCTTTAACCTTTGGGTTTAAGTTTTGTTCCAAAAATTTGATGAGTGCAAACGTTTTATCATAACTGCTGACTGGTAATAACTGCAGAATTGACAAACTATGATGTTTTGACGGTCCATAATTAAGTCAATTCCAGCTACTAAAACAAGAGAAAACAATGCAACGAAATTGAAATTTTGCAATAATATTTTTCAAAGTGTTATCAACTTTTGGTATAATCAAATACGGCGTGGTATTTTAATCACATTACAATAATAATTAGTGTTATAACTTAAATTATAATAAAACATTAAAATAATTTACAAGACTGCTACTGCATGGTTAAAAGCAACGATTTATTAAATATACGTTTGTAGGACTGGAAAAGGAGAGATTTCCTTTTCAATCCTCCTAAATTTACAAGAAAACAAAACTCGTTCTTCATGAGAAACTTGAAAAAAGATGCACAATAGGAAACTACATCACACTGGACATAGCTGTATAGACCACTTCGACGGTAGAAAAGGGCATCCTTCAGTATCAGGGATACAAAAGGGGGTGAACCCCGCGTTCTCACTCCATATGAGCTCATGTTACCAGCTTTTCTACCGTCAAAACGGCTTATTGTGTGTGCTCCCCCTATAGCAGGCATTTAACATTCCATCAAAATTTTACTTAACCCCTTCAGTGGCAGTCTTGAAAATTATTTTAATATTTTAAGTTATTCACCAAGAAATTTTTGCATAGGATTAAATCTTATTGATATTATAATTTAACTCTTATTGATATTATAATTTAACCGTTACTGATATTTTAATTTAACTCTTATTGAAATTTTAATTTACAAAAATTGATATTATAATTTAATTAAAATTTATATTATAATTTAACTAAAATTGATATTATAATTTAACTAAAATTTATATTATAATTTAACTAAAATTGATATTATAATTTAACTAAAATTGATATTATAATTTAACTAAAATTGATATTATAATTTAACTAAAATTGATATTACTCAAATTTGACCATTTTGAAAAGTTTCTTGCAAATAAATTTATGCTTATACAGGAGTTGACGATGATTACTTTTTAAATATGAAGTTTATTATATAGTATCAGTCCACTTCAGCGCAGGCCGAATTGTTAACTCCTTTTGAACTGAAGTATATTCTTTATTCTGTGCCAAAATGTTTGGAAAACCGGTTGGGGGTAGTACCATGTGTCCCCAGGTTTAGGCACAGAATAAAGTTAAAGTATATTCTTCAGTTCAAAAGGAGTTTGCAATTCGGCCTGGGCTGAGGCGGATTGATAAAATATAATAAACCTCGTATTTAAAATGTAGTCTGTTGAAGACGAGTTTTTTAGAAGGGAAATGAGAAAAAATAGAGAGTAAGAGTTTCAGCCACGGCGAAACTCCATCCCTGCCCCAAAATTGTACATCGGACGCGGGGTGTATTTAAAATTTTGTCGAACGAAACGTTGAGGCTAGACGTTCATGCTTTAAACGTTTAAGGATCCGCCCATATAATAATTTAAAATTGGTTTGAAACCTTTATTGCTTATAATACGATAAATTTAATTTACTAATTTTCGAAAATAAATCTAATTTGATTTTTGATGAAAATCAATTTGGTAATAATCATACATCAAAACCAATGGTGAGAGAACAGTTTGAAATGCTATTAAACCAATTAACCAACGCGGCCTAGACGTTTTTGTCCGACGTTTAACAGTTGTTTAAACTCTAATATATAAATACAACTTACTATTTAGCTGTTTTCTAAAAATGAGGAAAATCTTCCACGTAAATACTACAAAGATTCCAAATAATAATACAAAAAAATATTTAGCTTTCTATCTGAAACGTTAAATGTAGTAATATTCAAAAATATTAATCAACTTACCAAATTATTATTCACCATTTATTATTGTTTTGGTTCTTCACATGATATCTTCACTTCTCACTTGGTCCAAAAATATTTGAGGGACAATGATGGACGCGCAGTCACCGCAGTTCAAGTTCAACGCGGACTACGCGGTCGCGGTTTATATGGAATGGATTCACTGAATTTTCATTCTTGTCGATTGCGAATGGGGCTCTCTTCTTAACACTCCGTCGTTTTGCAAATATCCCTATTTAAGACTGTGTTGATGAACCAAACAAGCCCGTCAAAACAATCACGGTGTCTGAGTTGATCATGACGTCATAGGAGAAACTTATTCTCCTAAAGTTTTAAGGTTTTTTAAGAATTGTTCTGTAAATGTATATTATACTTTCATTCAAATATGTTAAAGTGTTTATATAATATATAGAGAAAAAATACAAGTTGGGAAACCAAAATGTAACCTCCCCTACCCCGACGTTAAGGTAATCTAACCTAACCTAACCCTACCTAAAATAAAAGATGAAAAGAAATGTAGAGTATTGGATGAGTAGAGGAAACAGCGTGCATTTCAATCATAATTCTCTATTTTACGGAGTATAAGTATTTTCCCTTAACCTCAAGGATACAGAGAATGCAAAAGAGAGTCATGCGTTACCCATAATTACATGCGGCAGGTCGTAGACTCTTTAATATACACACCAAATGAAATGTCCTGCGTTACCCATAATTATATGCGGCATGGCGTAGATTTCTTAATAGACACACCAAATGAAATTTATTTTCTAAATAAATATGTAAAATACATGTTCTTATAATATAAATTATCATTAGAGCATAGGCTGTACTGTGTGATTATCTTTGAGATAATCCACTGATTTGATAAAGACGAAGGATTTAGTCTGGGATGGCAATGAAGACAAGGAATTAAAACGACGAAGATTTTGTAGCAAGTTCCTCTTAGACAAACCAAGAAATATTGTAGACTGAATGTTTCATTTACAACCCATTTTCGGTAGATGATGGGCAATTACTTCAGGTACAGTTTTCGTCTAAAATTCTTGTTTTGACGTGCTAATAGAGGACCATTACTGATATTTTCATCATGCAAGTGATCCCAGTAATTGGAAGAATCAAAGGATTGAGCTGGTCGAGAGGTTATTTTCCAAACCGGCTGACAAGACGTTAGCTTCCACTCCTATGATAAAAAAAAATATCTTGAATACTGAAATAGACTAATTTCCATACCGTTAATATTTATACTTGAATAGCTCCTTTTATGTTTAGAATAACGAGGCCGTATGAAGAACTGTTGAGCTTTTACTGACTGTAAGAGTCTCATATGTCGAGTCCGAAAACACTCACTGCTTGCATGTTTCAATTCTTCGTAGCCAGGCCGTCTCTTTCCGGTGATAAATGAAAGCCGTGTCGCTGCTCTGTTGACTTCAAATGGTGATGACATTCTGCGCTGGTTGATTTTCTCACTTAAGTCACTATAGCTCTCTTTCGTCTGGTCTCGTCTCCTGGTCTGCTAACGAAGTTCACTCTACACGGCTACTGTTGATTATGAAAATAATCGGAAATGTTTCTTGGTTTTATAGTGGAGAAATCTGAAGTCTATTTTTTTTTCCAACATCAGATAACCATTTTTTATTCAAAACTGATGTTTTTTTAAACACGGGAAACCTACTGTACTTCTGTCCAAGGAGAGTTTTCACGACTATAATTTTTCTTAAGAGGTTTAACATTTTGTATCAATCCGCCTCAGCTTTAAATCTTATGTCGTTTCTATCTTGGATGCCCGTGTAAACGTACCTTTATTTAGATTCTTCAATCCACCCAAGTTTGCAGCAAGCCTTAGCCTATACTGCCCGTTATACCTTTGCTTTTTGGACTAAATCATATATGGAAAACAGATTAGCGCGTGTTGCCAATCAAGCTGGTATTAAACGGTCACATTTTATTAAATTTTTGGGAAATTTCTTAAATAGCTTATCTACAGTTTAATAAATAAAATTTTTGTTCATCAATTTAGAACCACTTAATAAAGATCGCTAGGTTTATGTTTTAACCTTTTCGTAACCCATTCAGCCACCTTTCTCTCTATTACTTCATATACCTTATCAATCTTTCATTATAGAAATATATGTTTAACTAAGAGAAGCACTCGTAAACAATAAACTATACTTTGTCTCTATTAGCTCGAATTCAATGGTATTCCTTATCATTCTACTGTTTAAGAAATAAAATTTTTGTTTATCATTTTGAAGCAATTAATAAAAATCGGCTAAGCTTATGATTTCACCCTTTTGTAACCAATTTAGGCACCTAACTCTCTATTACTTCATATAATTTATCAATATTTCATTATTTCAATCTGTGTTTAACTAGAGAAACTCTCGTACCGAAAGAAGTCTTATCAAATTTTGCCAAAGTACCTTTGTCTGTATTAATTCGAATTCAGTGGACGGTGGGTGTATACGCACTTTTATTTAGATTCTTCAATACACCCCAAGTTTGCAGCAAGACTAAGCCTATACTGCCCGTTATACCTTTGCTTTTTGGACTAAATGATATATGGAAAACAGCTAAGCGCATGTTGCCAACTCTAGCTGGTATTAAACGGTCACATTTCATTAAATCTTTGGGAAATTTCTTAAATATCTTCTAAACTATCTCGAATTTTTAATTGATTTTTCAGCTTCTTTATTAATTAGATTCAGTTTAACAATATTATTATATTAAATTAATATTTAAATGAATTATACGCTTCAATTCACTAAAAGATATCGCGGCATAAGGCCAAAATAGTTAGGGCATGGAAAAGGGGTATATATCGCTAACCTTTATTCACCGAGCGAGTAACCGAGAAGAGTTGGGGAAAACCCCCCCCCCCCTTCTCAACGTCTACACGTTTATCGTAACCCGTAGAGGGAGGAGATGACTGGAGTGGAAGGTTGATGTGGACTATATTAGTATGGCCCGCTGAGATCGGATACTAGAGGTTGGACCTTGGTGTGAGGATGGTCGGAGGTGATTATAACAGTGGGAGACGTCCCATTGCGTATAATCGCCTTCAACTGTCCAGTAAAGTGGATGGTGGAATGCGATAATATACAATTGGAGACGTCCTGTTGTATATAATTGCACGACACCTGAAACTCATTGTGGCAGCCACGCTTAAAGGAGGTAATTCCCGTTAAACGGAATTGAACGATAAGCTGGTATGATAATGTCTCTAGACTTTTGGCTCCACGAGCTAGGTCACAGGATATCCGCTTACACAGGAAGTGACACACACACAGACACGACCAGTGTAAAATCTCCCCCTGAACTAAAGTGCAGTCGGGGAGGTAAAAAGTTTTTGTTATTCAGTTAAGGCACCTACGCAAATCAAGCTACGCTTAATGGGGGCCAACAAATATCTAATAAGAGAAAAATAAATAATAACAATGATAATTAAAAATCCCTATTGCTAGGACGCTAAACACCTAGGCAAATTTTAAATGATTAATTCATATATTGGACCAAAAAAATGTGCGCCGCTGCTGTGTTAAAGTATTTTTTTACCTCCCCGAGTGAACTTGTTCACGGGGAGGTTTTACGTTCGTCGTGTCTGTGTGTCTGTGTGTGTGTCTGTCACTTCCGGTGTAAGCGGATATCCTGTGTACACTATTTCCGGTGTAACCGGATATCACGTGACCTAGCACGTAGAGCAAAAAATATGCCATCTTATCGTTCAATTCCGTTCAACGGGAATTCCTATAATCCACATGGATAAGCTTCAGGTGTCGTGCGATTTTATGCAACCGTGGACGTCTCCCATTGCATATTATCGCCTTCCACCATCCACATCAAACCTCGATGCTGGGCAGTTGAGTATACACAACGGGACGTCTCCCACTGTTATAATCACCTCCGACCATCCTAACGCACCAAGGTTCAACCTCCAGTTTCCGATCTCAGCGGGCCATATTAGCGAGGCGTCCCTCACTAATATGGTCCACATCAATCATCAACTCGCCCCCTCTACGGGTCAGATTTTCGTTCGTAGCTACACTGAGCGCCTGGTGTAATAACTACCTCCAGACATTGAACTTTAAGTTACAGATACCTAATAATGTTTTTCGATCGCCTTATATACCACTTTTTTTACACTAACGCGTTGTAGCCTTATGGCGTGGTATCTTTCAGTGAATTGAAACGAAATGTTCATTTAAACTATAATTAAAATTTCTTAAATTACTTAACTTAGTCTAATTAATAATTTCGCTGAAAATTAAATTAAAATTAAATGTTATTTTAGAAGATATTTAAGAAATTGTCTAAGAATTTTGTGAAATTTGTGTGTTCAATACCAGCTCGAGTTGGCAGCACGCGTTAAGCTATTTTCCATGTACCATTTAGTCCAAAAACATAGGTATAAAGGTATTGTAGGCTTAGGCTTGCTGCAAACTCAGGGTGGATTGGAAAACTAATACAGTTCAACTTCTACGCATATGGAAGTAGTCTTGTTTTTTATCTATTTTAATTGATTGATTTAATTTTTTAGCTTAGCCTCAGTTATTAAAATGTATAGGTGTTTTTTTTTATTTTGTTTATCGCATATATAAAAGCGTGAAATACTATTTAGGCCGTCAGAGAAAAAGCTGGGATCGAAGAGCTGGTTACCTTTTCGCTCGCTGTACCAATTCACTAGTGTGATGGTAATTCGACAGCGGCTCTTAGCTGCTTCGACTGGCGTTTCTCTCCGTGGAGTGATACCTCCTTTACCTCGGTGTCGAGGAGAGCTAATACACGTGTGTTTGGGCTTCGTACTTGTACATAACCTTAAGGCCTGCGTAAAAGCCTCATATAATGTAAGGTCTTATGGGTGATTTGCACTTGACTTTTGGAGCGAATGTACCCGTATATCTAACTTAAACTTCTCCATTACCTACTTTGATTTTCATGTACTTGAGTTCCGTGACTGGAATGTGCTTTAAACCCAATCTTTAATAATTCGCCATTGAATAACAAACCAACTATTACCACGTAGGATAGGAGACATGATAATTGAGGTCTACATGTTGAATAACCTGCCACAAACTTGTTAATGCCTACTGTCGTTTATTTTCGGTGACATTTTAGCTAGTGTGTAGTCACGTAAAATAACGTTTGTTTCACAACTTGTGTTGTACACTAAAGCCATGTATAGGTTCAATTTGATATAACATTTTGCCTTTTACGTTACTTGGTCTACAAATACTCTACAACCGTCAAAATTCTGATATTGTTTTAAAAGAAGAACCTTGACCTTGTGTATTTAATCTCATATCGAGATTAAATGTTTTTCGCATCTAATTTTAATTGGTTTATCAATATGTTATTTGTATAGATATTTTTTTAAGATTTTATATTTTTTAGATTAAAATAAATTTATTATTCAGGAAGATTTTGTAGAATCTAGTTCTCAGGATTACCGGTGTTGAAAATTTATTTTGCTAATGTTATCTTGATGTCTGTGTTTTCTGCCCGCTATTTGGTAGTGGTAAGATTAATATTTTTCATTTTAATTAATTGACTTATTTGGCGTTTATTTGATAATTTGCTTTACTTAAATTGTTCGTGTAAGGGCTATTTTACATATTACCAAAGATTGCTAATTTCAGTTGTCTTAATTCTGATTTTTTTGTTTTAATACTGAATTATGGACTGGATTATTTATCTTGAAATCTATGTGGTTATATCTTATTTATTTTCCTTTTTTTCTCTAGTTAGGTTTGGTTTTAAGTAGAGAATTATTTAGGGTTTTGTTGGTATACTGAAGAAATGCATATAGGTTCAATGTGATATAATATTTTGCCTATTGGCGTTACTTGGTCTGCAAATACTCTAGAGCCTTCAAAATTATTATATGGTTTTAAAAGAAGAACCTTGACCTTGCTTATTTTACTCGATACGCATTTATATTAAAATTAATTCATTATTCAGCAAATTTTTTTTCCGACTCTGGTTCTCAAAATTTTATTTTGAATTAAGTTTGATTCTTTTGCATTCAAATTTATCTTGATAACAAGTATATTTCTGATCTGAATTATTGGTTTAATATATTTGGTGTTTAATTGAGATATTATTTCTTTTTGCTTTCAATCTTCGTCTTCCACAAATGCCATAAATTTTAATATTTTAGGTAAGGTTAGGTTAGTTAACATCACGTGGTTGTCGGGGAGGTAATATTTTGGTTTCCCAACTTGTTTAATCAACAACTGATGTCACATGCTTCTTAAAACCAATCATTAACAAGTTAAAACAACATTAAAATTGAGGAATCTAAACACCTTCGTTTAGACCAGTTTATTTTTTAACCGCCTTCTTTTCTTCCCCCAGTTTTACAAAAATGCCTCTAGCTTAACTAAACACCTGTGATGAGGAACCAAATGCACTCGTTTAGATCATGTTTTTTTATTGAAGACGTTTAGGGTTTAAATATGTTTAAGGTTAATTTGTGGGCTTAAAAAGTGTTCAGTTCGCAACCGTTTAGCTTTTAAACTTAATTAGTTTGCTCCGTTTAGGTTTAAAACTTGTGATACATTGAGTGTTTAGATTAAAAACGTGATTAACATTGAGTGTATAGGTTTAACTTTGGTAGAAACGTCAAATACCTAAACGTTTTTTTTTCTGTGTACGTCATCACTATGGTCGCGTGATTTTGCTATTGTTGAGTCTACAGTTGATTTTCGCGCGTAATTATGGCATAAGAGTAAAAAGGTCGCTTTCGCACGGTCTTTTTCGTAAAAGTACCAAATCTAGATAAAGTCATACCTTTCCTCGCATGATAAAAAAACCCCTACACTCGATATAGAGTGGAATAATTAGAAATCCATAAATTCTTGTAAAATCATGATTAATCTACTCTTGTTATAATTATCCATTTTGAAATGGATTTCCTTCTAATATCATTGAATTTTTGAGGATGCTGTGGTAAAATTCTCAGAATATACAGGCGTGAATTTGATGTTCAAATTGAAAATGAATTTCACGAGTTACTTCTCGAGGTATGTTGAAGTAGTGACGATAACCGCAGCTCCAAAACCATCAAGGTTCTCCACCACAAACATTCTTGAGATAGACTCTATTGTAAGTTCTCGCGCGGTATCTTTGACTGTACTAAAGTGATTGCGTAATTAGTCGTTTGGGTCATGTGACTCCTTTTCGCTCTATCCCATTATTATCAAAAGTTTATGACTTTATTCCATAAAAGTAAACAGCGCGCGGTAGCTTAATACTATCAGCAGGGGTCCGGATAAATGTACCGGCATATTCTGCAGGATTCGAGACACTCTAGCGGCCGCAGTCACCACGTTGGAGGACTTCGAAGTTGGGGAAGACGATATAGGTAAGCAGGGCCCACCTAAATTCCAACTCTCCCTCGGACCCGACTCAAAATATCGAGGAAGAGTCCAAATCACTCGAGGCAGACGGGGATGATGACTTTTTTTGGCTATTTTTAAGCTAGTACCTATGCTGAAAGAATTAAGCTACGGGTGTTAAAACTTCCATTGTACAAAGTTATTTGATATATGTTCCCTTTGCTCTGATTTTTGTAACGTAGGAAAATTTGAATGATGTTTTGTATTATATGTCCATTTAATTAAATAATAAGATGAATCTTGTAATGTATAATTTTTAGGGTATTTTGTTTTAATTTTTAAGGGATAGTTTGTTTCCACAATCCAGTAGAATGCATGTTTTTATAGTCAAGGCCTTTTGGAAAAAATATAGGCACAGAACTAGAAACCAGTTTTGAATAGAAGAAAGTTAGGGCCAAGGCCCCTCGTGGCAGAAGTAACTATTTTAGATAATAGGAACGAATGTTCCGTGACGTGTGTCGTTTGGGGAAAACTCGAGAAACCCCCCCAAACAATAACGTACGTCACTGAACACCTGAATGAAGGCGTTAGGCGAAAGGGGCGCAACGCGCGCTTAGAGTATTAGGTAGGAATCGCCCCAAAAGAATGAAAAGGGGGTTTGTGAGAAAAAAGTAGAAGCTATAGAGTATAGGGCAGTTCGTTTCTGGTTTTTATAAAAAAAAGGTTAAGGAGTTTTCGTTGGACTGCGGCCCTTCGAAAGGAAATCCTTTAGTTTAAGAAAGAGTTATAGAAGATAGAACAGTAGTTTAAGTCCCTATTAAAGCTAGGGTAAGGGCAAGCTAAAGTAATAAGTAGAAATTAGCAATTTTGAATTTGATCCAATAAAAAAGTAAAGTTTGAACTAAACAACGCCTAAGTTTTTAACTCAAAAATCCACTAACCCCACGTGCCAGGTCAATTACAGAAATAACGAAAACAAAGAAAACTATGGGCGTTTCAGTCCACCTATAGTTTAAAAATTAAGCTCTATCAATCGGCGTTACGGACGCAACAACGGGTCGTTGTTCACCTTTATGGAATAAAGTGATAGACTTTTGGTAGTATAAAAATTCTAAATTTCATTATTATTAATAAAGGTTCCAAGCTTTTTATTCGTTATTGGAGTGTTATGTGCTGCGTTTATGGCTAAGAAATCGAAAAGAAACTCCATTACCATTTGGCTAGAAAACATCTGGATAAATTTCGGTCTATTTTTTTTCGAAAGTAAATTTATTGTTTAAAAATAATTAGTATTTCAAAAACCACATTCGATTAAGTGTAAACAAAAGATCGGAAGATATGCGTATTTCTATAGCGTAGCGTTGTAAGATCTCTTGATTTAGGTACAAAACGAACTTCAAAAGCTAGTTTAACGGAAGAAATTTTTAAGGTACAGCCAGACCACCGTCTGGTTCACCCGCAAGAATTGCGTTTGCTACTTGGCTTTTTACCGCCTTGTTTATGAGCATCGACGTTGGTAGTTATCTTAAATCGAATTTCGTCATTACTACATACGAACTCGTAGACAGTTTCCAGGATGCCTTAAATTATAACAACGTTGGTTTCGCATCATTTCCTTTTAGAATTTCTCGGCTTACACGTTGTTCACTGGTAAGAACTTGATGTCTTAGCATGGTTAATGGGGCCGCTGTGTCGGAGACATCAGTTTTGATTGTTAAGGGGGTGCACCGTAAACAAAGTACATAACACCCCCGCGAATCCGTGCGGCTGTCTCCGTGTCGGAGACAGCTATTATAATGAGGAACATATCATCATACGCTTACAGGCAGATGAAACTAATCACGCGGACGTTTGCAACAAAATAAGATTCGCGCCCAATGATAATTCAATTTTATCGAGGATTTATGGAAACGAGCGATTTCCACCAGATCACCAATATGTTTTCTTGGCTACAATGAAAGAGTTAAAGAACTACACTCTACATCATTTTAAGGAAATTCGAGAAAGCAATCGATTGTTTTATTTGGGACAATCTCCCAGGCCCTTCTTCGTTTATTTCTTGGTAAATGGCGATATTCTACTGAACTCTTTGCTTACGGAAGAGCTTTTAAAAAGGTAAATGTGAATATCGCGTTTTTAATATAGAATCTAAAATACACTAATTTTGGGCAACTATTGATGTACTCTGTTTTCATAATTCGTATATTTGTTAGCGCTCTTGTTCTCTTTGAAACTAAAGCTATGAAGTACCTGGAATATAAGAGAGATTGTATGTTAGACACCATTTTATGGAAAAAACCTTTGGAGGAGTGGAAGCAGCTCAATTTGGAGGAATTGGGGGTAATTTTCTACCTTTGTCTATATGGATTGCTTATCTCATGCGCTGTACTCTTGATGGAAGTCTGTTTCTATTTCTTGTTACGCTAAGATGACAGTTTACTGGAATCTAAGACAAGAGCCAGAAGTTCCTTTAAGATACTCTTTTGTAGTAACCTTTCCTTCTCCTAGATTTCTTAAACATCCTTGTAAAGGACTAAATTGTAGTTTAGGTACATCAAAATATCTCTCCGCAGTAGATTTATTAGTTAAGTTTTTTTCAAAGATGTCAGAGTACTACACAGTGTTTTTTAAACAACATTCAAAGTTAGTTGAAATTAGTATAAATAATAATTATATTGTAATTACGTTTCTGGAAATACTGATATGTGGTTAAATTTCAAAATCTCATAAGAAAATACATTTTCAAGGTATCTGTATAGTTAGTAATGAAAATTTGATCATTATATATTTTATTTTAAGTACATCTATTGTCCCCTGTTTATGATAAACGCTTTTTAAAAAGATACATATTGTCCGTTACCATCACGTGATATGTTTTTTAAAATTAATACTTCGAAATATAATAAATATAAATATGGTAAGCTCTTTTTTTTAAAAAGTATTTTTAATGTCTTATGTTCGTTGGCAAAGTTCTGTTCGGAGTAAATCTAGGGTGGAAGACAACCAAAGCGTTTTCTGTCGTCGATGGCTAATCGCAAACGGACATTTGATAGCAAGACTGATCAGTATTTCTAGTTAACGCGTCCGAAGCCGCTTGCAATTTGTAAACTGGTATGTGCATTCTCAACAGTGAAGAACTGGAATGTAACATGATTACATTACATTCAAAGAGCAAAAGAAATGGCCGACATCGTTTCGATCCACAAAAACACCTACCCTATGTAGACCGCTTTCGGAGGCAGGTTCCGAATTAATCACGAAACAATAGGGTTTAAAGTCGGGTTTCTCGGGTAAGATATCTTGGGGAAACTCTCCGACAAAAAAGGGTCGCGTTCGGGTATCTCATTGTAGAAAAGACGTTGATTCTTCGGTGTTCATACTTTTTGCACCTCGGGCTCGTAGAACGACCCTCTTATAACCTCACCAGTTCCATCCTCAATGACGTAAGCGGGTGGATCGCGATAGAGGACTTTCCTTATAACGAAGATCTCGTCCGTCCAGTTACCCGTATATCCTTTCCCAAAAATGAATTTATCCGCCGAAATTCGAACTCGATCTCCCGGACGTAATTTGGGCTTCTTAATTTTCTTTTTCTTTTTCATGTATAACCGTTTCCAAACTAAATGTTCGTTATCAATATTCACATCTTTCGGCTCCATTTTAATCGTCGAATGTTTCCACTACTTTTTGCAAATGTTTCACGTAATTCGAATCGTTATCAGGGCTGCCAACCACGAAAATCAATTTACCGCGAAAGAGCAGTTGAAAAATCGCGAAACCTCAAAATCGTTCTATACATTTATATTTTGCTATTGTGAGTGCAGTCTAGCATTGTTTTTAATTTATTTGATTGAAAAAAAATTTTATCTTAGATTCTTAAAGATTTAAACATTTTGATCCAACAAAGTAGAGACAAAAGTATAATGGTAAATATAAGACCAATAATAAAACAATATTGTATGAGACAGTGACTCTACTCTGTGAGAGAAAATGATTACCTCCCCGACTGAACTTTACACTGGTCGTGTCTGTGTGTGTGTGTCACTTCCTGTGTAACCGGATATCACGTGACCTAGCTCGTAGAGCAAAAAGTCTAGAGACATTATATGCCAGCTTAACGTTCAATCCCGTACAACGGAATTACCTCCTTTAAGCGTGGCTGCCACATTGATTTGCTACAAGCGTCGTGCAATCACATGCAACGGGACGTCTCCCATTACATATTATCGCCTTCCACCATCCACATTATGGTCGAACTTCGATGCTGGACAGTTGAAGGCGATTATAGGCAATTGGACGTCTCCCACTGTTATAATCACCTCCGACCATCACGCACCAAGGTCCAACCACTAGTGTCGGATGTCAGCGGGCCATCCTATCGAGGCGTCCCTCACTAATATGGTCCACATCGACCTTCCACTCTTCAAACATCGCCCCCCAAGGGTAAATTGGCCGACACGTGAGCACTCAGGGTTACGATAAACGTCTGAGCATCGATAAGGTGAGATCTTCACCAGATCTTTTCACAGTATGATACTATATAAAGGTATTCGATCCGCTTATGTAGTCACCTTTTGGAAGTATAGTACAATGTAGCATTATGGCGTGATATCTTTTAGTGAATTGAAACAATATTAATTTAAAATATAATTCAAAATATTATAATTATTTCTGTTAATCTTATTAATAATGTAGCTGAAAATAAATTTTAAATTGGCGATAGTTTTGAAGATATTTAAGAAATTCTCCAAATATTTGACCGTTTAATAGCAGCTTGAGTTGACAGCACGCGCTAAGCTATTTTCCATATATTATTTAGTTAAAATAGCAATGGTATAACGGGCCGTATAGGCTTAGGCTTGCTGCAAACTCGGGGTGGATTGAAAAATCTAAGCCAATTTCTATACTAATACCAGCTTGAGTTGACAGCACGCGCTAAGCTATTTTACATATATCATTTAGTAAAAAAAGCAGAGGCACAACGGGCAGTATAGGTTTTGGCTTTCTGCAAACTCGGGGTGGATTGAAGAATTTAAATAACATTATAGACCAATTTGTATACTTTTGTTTTTTATCTATTTTTGGTTAAAAAGTAGACTAGATAGATTTTTTTTTTTAACTTTGTATAAACATCGCTTCTCGGGGTATAAATAAGCGAGATTATCATATTTCACACTCAATGATAACCTTGTGTAGGGCGAGGGGAGGTTCACGTTAGGCTTTCACGCTAGCGGTGTTGCCTAGTTGATTCGGCAACGGCTCTTGGTTGCTAAGGCGGTGGTAAAACGCACCTATTATCACATATTTTAAGTAGTGTGCTTAAATAAGGCACGTACTTCTTGCAAGAAACCTTTGCAAGTACCTATTTTTCGGCGACTTGATATTTTCGGCGACTTGATTCGCAATTCTGGTTCGTAGTCATAAGACCGACTTCTCGATAGGCCGAGACTGTAAGGCAAGTATGACTTTACAATAGGGAAAAAAATACGATCAAGTTGGACATCCTACACCAAGTGCTCAATTATACTTAAAATCCTAATCTCTACTTTATTTATAAATGTATTTGAGTCCCGCGACTAGGATGTGCTATAGAGTATAGACCCAGATTTTAAAAAATGGACAACTACTCAATAGCAGCCCCATTCCTACTACTAGGATAGGCTATACGGTAATTAAGGTAGGCAAGTTCAATAAGCCGCCACACACTTCCGGTCTGCAATTAGTTCACTAGAGTACTTGCACTAAAAGTAATTGAAGTGCAATATTTCCAACTTGTATTATCTGTAATGCATAATCTTTGGGTTTTAAACAAAAATATCAACAGAGAACTACGTAATTACGAATTTTATATCATTTTCAACTGAACTTGCACCTGATGTAATTGTTTCCGGGCAATCTTTTTCGTGAAGGTACTTATTTAGCTTTAATAAATCTCTTCTCGGCCTATATAAACGAGATTTACAGATTCGGTACTCATAGATGCACTACTCCAATGGGTGGTTTACGTTAGCGTTTAGAATTGTGGTGAACCCTCTCACTTGCGCGGTGGTGTCGTCTTCGATTGTGTGGGCAATCGTTTCCCGCCTATATTTCGGTGTTAAGAGGCCCTTTCTAACGATCTTTTGGGTAGAGTACTCGAATAAACTGAGGTGATTGAATTTAAATCGCATTACTTAGAAATGTGGCTTATTTAATCTATTATGTCAGAGATGAGGCAGGCGATATGCCGATTCTTCGAATCGGTATATCGCCTGCAGACCCCCTTCAACATCTTTAAAATTTTTAACGTATTTTTCTTTATCCTCTTGAGTGAGGCAGTCGGAGGGGAATCCACTAGCCTGCGTTTTAAGGGCTAGAAAGGCGTCAATATAGTCGCGAAAGAGACCCCCCTTCCCCCGTTTCTTTATCGAATCGCGTGACTTGGTATGACCAAGCTTCAAATGACCGCAGAATGACGTAATTCCGTTTGACGGCGTGTCTAAGTTCGTCTATCACCCATACCCCTGTTAAATTTCTCAAATGGTCGGGATGGTCGCAGGCCCCCTGATATTTTGTAACGGCGCAGGTATAACATAACGTAAATACGAGTTTATCATTGATTTTAAGGTGAAGTACGGGGGATATAAATTTTTAGGGGAAGCACCTCGCATTTTAATAAACCCTCAAAGGAAAATACATCGGGGATATTGTGTAGCAGTATTTGGGGGTGACCGACAGGAATTTTCCCACCCTTATTAATGTATGAACATACGCCAAAAAAGTGATGGCTCCCGAAGCAAAGGGATCAACGTCAGCTATATTTAGCAGCATTTTACGGTACTCGAGACAACCAGCCTTAAGGAGCGTGACGTCATTTACACAATAAAAATCAAGTTCCGCTAAGAAATTAAAGCCTTTTTCAGACTTAGTGTCAGTGTCGTACCACCTGAGAAATTTCTCCTGACTGTCCCGGTCAAAGTACTGGTATCCGTAAGCTTCCGGTGGAGGTAATGTTTTTTCCAATATATAATTACATGCCGTGGGACGATTGAGGTCAAAAACGTGGTCGACCTCATTATACAGAAAGTGAGGAAAATAACCTTTAGCACTATCCTTTCAACCGAAGGTCTTTGGAAATTTAGATAAAGCCACAGGTATGAAGCTAAAGGAGTCGAGAAACAGTAGATTAAATACTTTCATCTTTAAGATTTTGGTACCATTGATAATGAGTTCAGGGGTCCAATCCTTTTTCATAATTTCTTTGATTAAAAGTTGATTATCATAATTCGAACCGTTATGCGATAATAAGACGACACTTTTGACAGTGCAAAATTTCTGGAGATATTCTAGAAAACCTAACACCCGCAAAGTGATTCAGCCGAGATCCAATTTGCGAGCATCTACCAAAGACAAAATTACAACCTACTTGATCAATGCACTCTTCACAAACCGCCTCACTAACGCAAAGTATTGCCTCGTGTTCAAAAGTGCCTACTTTTTCCCGTCTATTCTTAATTTGAATTGTTTCAAAGTCGAAGAAAATCAACATATAACTTGGTCTCATTGTTCTTTGGTCTTTTGACGGTTAATTTCTGGGGAGTTTCACCGATTACCTGTACGTAGCACAAATGATCCGAAGGCATGTACTTTTTGCTTACCGTACAATACATTTCAACGTATGTATGGGTTTCGCGCCGACGTTCAAAGTCCACTAATTTGAAACAATCGGCACAATTGTACAGCCGCTCACAAAGTGGTTTCTTTGAGCCTTGCGCGACTCAATGGCTTGCGTAACACTCACGATAATTAAAGGTTCGTAAACACTTGTTACACGCGACTTTCTCTCCCACACAGAGCTGGTCCCGTCTACAAAGAAAGCAAAAAGCATTGCATTTGTGCGACCGCGGTCGCCAGTAAGGTTCAAGGCATTTAAAACAAAAATATTCCGCGCCAAAAAGTGGTTTTAAGTTCGTGATTACATTGTAGTGTTTTTTTTCGTTTAACAATAGTAGTCTCGGGCGCTTATCACTTACGGTATTCTCGCCTAAAACTAAAACGGGTATATTATTTTGAAATTGATAAACGAGTATTGAGTACTGGTGTAAATAGTTGAATTTTTCAAACGAAGCCGCACTACCGCACTCTTTCCTGGTTTGACACGCGCTTTGCAACAAAGATCTAGTGCTTCGCGCCGCTGCATAGCGTTTTGGGGTCGTGTATGGGCAATCGATTCATATTGCTTTTTAAGGTTTTTATCGCCCGTGGTATGAGCGAGGAACTTGTTATGTGCAATAGCTACACAAAGCGCCCGAGGGAGACACAGGGTGTCCTTGTTTACAATACTTTTAATACCCCGACGGCTTTTGCTAAAGACATTGAATATCTGTATACCGCGCTTTTTAGAGTGTCCGTGTCCCTGAGGCAGCCTCACAATGTTGAAGGTAATGTGGATGGGCCCTAGGAAAAATTTATCTACCTCATCGTCGTAGAGGATATCTTCAATAAGGGAGAATATCAGAATAGGATCAAGTTGATCCGCCGCGCGGAAAGAAAGTTCCGATTCGAGGCTGGAGGGGAGGGCGAGGCTACGGAGGGTAATTTGTACCTGATCATCAGGTTCAAACTGTGCCAAAACAGCCTCTACAACTCTACAGAGCCCGGCTTCGATATCATCAGTTAATTGGAGGGTGATTACGCGAGCGAATAATTAAACTTTTCGTAGAATTTTTCACCGTTGTTCATGATTTCACAGTCGGGTATGGAATCAAGATCTGTGGGGGGTTGCAGGCTCCGGCGTCAACAGTTATTGGTGGTTGCGTGTCGCCACCCCCGGTTTGGTCCCCTTCTTCCTCGCTCAGGTCTGAATAGTCCCAGTCCGTGGGTAGGGGGAGGTCCATGACAGGGTCCGTAGTCCCCCCAGAGTTCATAGCCTCCTCAGACCCCGTACACCCCTCAAGATCGTCCAAAAACCGGGTCATATCCCGATCGTGCTGGGACATCATAAAGTCTTCCAAGAGCTTGATATCTTCATCTATAGAGGTCTTTAACTCCTCAGTCCGTTTTTCCATTCGGAGCATGTACGAAGGTCTTAGCCGCTCGGGGAGGAGACTCCAGAAAAGATTCAGTTGTTCGATGGTCTGGCACTCTTCGGGGCTTGCTTCATGTACCCTACAAGATCCAAGAAAGTTTCAATGAGGTTAAAACTCACATGTCGGAGGAAGGTCGGCAGCGTTGTGGGAACGTCGGTCGGATTGACGTTGAGCAAGAATCACAACCAGAAATAAAACTCGTAGATTTTCTTCAGGGGCCACGGTCTAGAAACAGCCATTTCCTCGAGAAACCATGTTAAAGATTCCCCGTCCATGATGAGCCGTGTAGATGTTAAAGTTTGAACTGATTTTGTGATTCGACCAACCTTCGTATTTATACTCACAAAATCCTCTGGCCCCTCCCAACTTTAAATACCACCCAAGCGTGGGATTTTTCTACCGACCTTATAAACCCTACACAATAATTATAATGGTGAAATACGAGGACCTTTCATGACTCCCTGGTTTGCACGGTATGAAAGGCTTAAAGTCGACCTGTCATGTTGTTTCAACAAAGGAATCTTAGGAATGTGTTTTTCTAGTTCCCTCCCTAGAATGAAAAATTCGATGTAGGGGGTAAAGTAGCCCTGTCAGGTTGTTGCAACAAAAGAGTTCTCAGGAATGTTCGTGCCTTCAAGGCTCGCGTAAACGAGTACAATGAGTCCAAACGCGCCAATGGGGAGTGGGAAATCCTGCAGGAGCAGGTTCAAACAAGTCACAGCAGGCCCCCAACACAAGGGCGTGAGAGCTTTTTGTTGAATACATGAATAATAGATACAGAGGTCATGACGGGGTCAATTTATGTCACGCATAAGGGTGTAAGTTTCGCCGCACCTAGAAATGAGTTGAATGGTGGTACTTATATTGACACGTAAATGGATTGACCTGATAGTAAACTCGTGGGCCTTACAATGGAAGGACAAGTCGGAACCCGTTCGCTGATAAGTTTCTTACAGAAGAAACCCAAGAACATTCTTATGGTTTTGTGTGTAATTTTAGTATTGGCCTCTTTAGAAACGATAAATCTATGTTTTCAGAAATTCGACATAAAAATCAGCATGCGGTCTGCCTTGAATGGGACTGACAGCCTTAGAAAATAAATGGTCTTGTGAAGCTTATTTTCTTTTGTTCAAATTTAAAATTCCTGAGTTTTTAGGGGTGTCTAAATTCGGGGGACCCCATTCGACTTTAAGGGTATAAATAGCGGACCGTGCTGGGTCGAGTTATCAGTTGCTTCCCAAGATTCCAAGATGAACCCACCAACAACCAAGCTACCCCGTAAGTACCTTATGCTATTTTCTGCCGCGGACTTGGTAAAGTTTTTTAGACTTTGAATTTTCGCTGGGCCCTCTCTCTTCTTTTCAGTTGTCGTTGTCGATCCGGCTACCGGCGCAAAATTCCAGCGTTTGCAAGTAGTAGGAAGCTAAATCATAGGATTCATCTTAGCGAACAGCGTTACTTAACGTTTGGGTTTGCCAATGGGACCTTCGACATTGAGATTCGAATAATTTCGAAAGATTCTCTGTCGGGGTTCAGTATCACGCCTGCGGAATGGGCGACCTTGGCCCTCCGTCTTGGACCTTTAGCTATATGGACCCTTGGTCGCGAGGAGACACCTTTCGTAGTCACCATTAGTGACAACTGCGTGAACACTCTGAAAGCAACGGCCATGAGTGATATCCTGCGACTGACCAGCTATTCTGTAGCGGAGAAAGACATCACACTGACGTCGGCAGAGGCTACCGAGTTACACCGGGTTTGCCCCAGTGTTACGGCCCACCTGGGACACCTAAATAATCATCGGACGGTATTCGAGGAGATGTACCATACAATCGCCGAGTACTTAATTCTAATTCCGGACCAGTCGTTCAACGACAGAAATACCATGTCCGTATTCTTCGAGGACGACCAAACGAAAAAGTTCGATGCCGTCTATCAATATTACACTTGCTTCGTGAGCCCTTTCACGATTATTTCCACCTTTGAGGAAAATCTAAAAAATAAACGCCTGAAAAGCGACTTTAGGGCCTACAATTTGTTTTCGATAATTAGTAGTCAATTGGTCCAACTTAAAAAATGTTTAGAGCGTGTTGCATAATTTGTTTTTAAATAAAATCTAAAAATCTGCTTTGAAATCGTTTTTACTATTTTTCGAAGTTAAGCCTATACCTTCCATTAGCCTCACAGTGCTACTTGAGCAAATATGAATCCGTATAACCTCTAAATAGCGTCTAGTTCATTATGAGGTACTTGGGTAAAAAACAACCCAACATAGATTTAAGGAAATTGTATTACAAACGAAGGGTCCATAAGCTAACACAATCCGTGAAAGCTGAAACATTGGCGCCACCTAGCTGCCGTATAATTTGAAACCAGTACATTTAAGTAATAAATCCCAAACTAAATGGAATAATACTAACCTAGCAATTAAAGTACCTTAAATAGACACTAAAAATTTATTATTTGGTGGTGTAAAAAATAATAACATTGACTAAATAAACTCTAGTAGCTGATTTTCACGATAGGTGTCGACACGGGACCTGTAAGCTACCCCCATTCGTGAACGTTGAAACTTTGGCGTACAGTGCAACTTTATAACCTGAAACCATGACATCTAAATAAACCGCAAAACTAAATAATATCCTAAAAATTAAACTAAAATAATATTTACGTTTATATGGTTAGACTATGTACAGGTAGGCCTGTAAAAGTAAATAAAACAAATTCAAGGAAATTACTTTTAAAAAACATTTATTTAATTAAAAAAAAATACAAATTGTGGCGCGGCCTACACCGCTTGTAAGATATGGGGGGGGGCACGTTGCGCGCCTCACGATGTCTTGGGCCCCCGAGATTATGACCCTCTCCTTCTCGATGAAGGTCTCGATCTCGGCGGCATCCATCGGAGGCGCGGTGGCCGCCCGCCAATGGCCAAGTTGGTCCAGTTCGGCGAGTACAGTTTTTATAATAATAATAATAATTTAGTAAATTATCATAAGGGTTGATTAAGAGTTCGTTAGTCACGTACCGGCCACCCCAAACGTCGTAGGAGTACAAGGCGGCCGCCGGAACCTTGTTGTTCCGCACGACCGCCTGAAACTGGGCCATGGCAGCGGTCGGGTACTCCCCGTACCGTATCTGATAGCGGGCGGCAAGGTGGAGGAAGTGGGCGAGGATGCTAGAAAAATGTATATATATATATATATATAAATTATAAATGTAAAATTACGACTATTTGACTTTGAGAAGCTGGTGAAACTTACACGACTGAGTGGGCGTCCGGGTCGGAGGTGTGCGGAGGGGCGAGCCAGGGGTATCCTGTTCGGTCCGGGGCGTCAATGACCGCGTACCCCTCCGCGAAATGACGACGGTGTCCCTCTCCGGAGGAGCGGTTCCTCCCTCTGACGCTGCTCGAGGGTCGCGGCGGGATTCCCTTCCTCCCAAAACGGTGATGGCGGCGGAGACGGGCAACGCGGCACGCGTCGAACCCCGGCAATCCGGGCTTCGGGCGCCCCAACTCTGGCGGGGTGTCGAGCGGCTCGGGGGGTCCCCCTAGGTGACCTAGCCATCCAACGTCGGTCCGGAGACCGGCGCGGCGAGTACGCCGAGCTTCCGGGGGTTGAGGCAGGGGCCTCCAGCTTTACACGGCTATTATAAAAAAAATTTAAAATAGCTCCAAAATATAAGGTTTTGAAAATCTCGGTACTTCAAGTTGGAATATGTTTTAGACCCCTTAACCTAGAGTGTAATCAATTTCTAAAACTATATTTTTAAATATATCCGGGCAGTTGTTTATTAAAAACGACCCGCAATTAAACCAAGTTAATTCTAAAATAGGGTTGAAACCCAAAAAGTTATTTCTAAAATGTCCCGAAATTAAACCAAGTTATTTTCTAAAACTATATACAACTTAAAGTACCGAGATTTTCTATTCTTAAAGTACTTACGTCAAATCGGGAAGTTGGTTGGCCATCTTATTTTTAGGTTTTAGGTCTGTTTTGTTAGGGTTCGAACGACGAGAGCAGAATGGTAGTCTTGGTTAAAAATTTAGGCGTTTTTATCCTAAAAAATTGTATAGGAAACCCGCGAGATAATTTTACCCCCTTGTCCCCGGGCCATCGCGACCCTCCATTGGCCAGCTAAGGTTCAAGAATCTTCACCTAACGCCCCCAACGAACTACCACACCTTAACTAGCGAACGCTTACAAACTTTATCCCCGTGTGAAATAACTGGCCAAAATTTCAGCGATGGCCATTCATCTTTCAGCAAGGACCAATTATCTTTCCACTATTGAAGCCTGGTTTTCTTTACCGCGGGTATGGACCACCTAGTTTGTAGGCCCACCGAGGTTGGCCCATCATGGCTTCTGAGCCACGGGTTGTTCCTACCCCTTTTTTGACTTGGGGGTTCAACTACCTATCCGTCTTTTTTAAGATCGCTATTTTTGATTGAAATTTATCGTGAGAAAGGTCCTTCCCATTTTTAGGAAAGAAAGATGTTCTCTTATTTCTATAGACCCAGCTTTTCCCGCCGAAAATATAAAGTTTTACAAAGTCATATAGCAAGCCCCCGAAAAACGAACATTATTTAATGTTTAAATAATAATTATTAGTATAGGCTTAATTACCGCGTAAACAACAGCCGCGAAACGAGAAAAACGCGAAACGCGACCGCGAAAAACCGCGCGCGTGAAGGGGGTGTGGACTGTCACCGCGAATCGCGATATAATACCTATGAAATTAAATGTCTTTTCGAAATTAGAATCATTAGAGTTTGAGTTTTGGAGTTGTCATGTTACGATTCAATCATCCTTCCGGTACCCTGGTGGTCGGTAGCTCCGGTAGTGGGAAAACTATGTTGTGTCAGAGGATAATAAAAGAGCGGGCTTCAATGTTTGATCCCCCTATAGCTCAAGTTGATTGGTATTACTCTGTTTGGCAACCAATCTACGACGATATCAGGAAATTAGGCGTAAATTTTTTAGAAGGGTTACCCGACGTATCAATTTATGATGGTTCCCGAAATGTCTTGCTAGTTATCAATGATCTTATGAGTCAAAATAAAAGGGGATTGATTGCTGATATTTTCACTAAATATTCACATCATAAG
Organism: Odiellus spinosus; assembly: GCA_963920705.1. Classification (NCBI taxonomy): domain Eukaryota; kingdom Metazoa; phylum Arthropoda; class Arachnida; order Opiliones; family Phalangiidae; genus Odiellus; species Odiellus spinosus. The sequence goes on from CAWUCO010000199.1 coordinate 77,229, forward strand.
TGTTTGTCCGTACTTTTCATTGTTCAAAATCTTTTTAATAAAAGTATCCGAGAAATCTCGTTAAACGCGACTTATATAATACTTTTCAAGCAAACACGAGACTTAAATCAAATCAATATTCTAGCGCGCCAATTATGTCCTAGTAACTCAAAATTCATTCTGGATAGCTACTTAGATGCCACGTCCCAACCTCATACGTATATCTTATACGACCTTTCGCAAACAATCCCCGAAGAATGGAGATTAAAAACGAATATTTTCCTAAACGAAGCTCTAACAGTATACACCCCCAGAAAACAATAAAACTCTTCACCCCCCTCGGTAATCCCATCATTAGTGGTATGGCCCCAAAAGCGCGAACAACGAAAATTCGCTCGAGTCTTGCGAAACGTAACGCCGACCTAATATCAGCCTTAGGTCGTGTTAAGCGTAGCCAAAGGCTTAGTATATTAAAATCCGCTCCAAAAGAATTGATCGAGGCCCTGAGCGAAGTAGCTTTAAACGCCTTAAGTGGTAATCTAAATTTTAGTCCTAAAAATACGTTACAACTAGCCCGACATAAGAAAAATCTACGTCAGATTGGAGATCGACGTATAAATTGGCGTAAAAAGAAACATCTATTAATTAACCAGAAAGGTAGTGGCTTCTTCTCGTTACTTTTACCTCTCGCCGCCAATATCCTTGGGAGTGTCGTAGGACAATGAAACAATTCATTAAAATGCATCTTGTCCCTATACCCCGGACTCCCCTAAATTCCGAGAATGTTAGCGGGGCCAACCCTTCAGAAAATTTCGCCTCGCTTGCCGGAGGGGCCGTGCCGAAACAAAAAGCTGTTTCAAATACCCTCGAGTCTGAAATGCGAAATATATTAGATGATCGAGGACCAAATGGATACAATACAGTCAAATTTTACAAAGAGCCCAAAATATAACCAAGAAAGAAATTAGTAAATTACCCTATGAACGCTGGCTCAATTTATTTCCGCTCAAATATAGGGGGCTCGCCCGTAAAATTCGATCGTTTGACAGAGAGCGATAACAGAGTAACGTGGTCTACAATAAACGGTAACATCGTCATCGACGGTCACGCCGTTAAAGATTCTGATATCAGCGAATTAATTTTTCATACGATTAAACTTAGCGAGGGCAAAAGCCTCGGTACTCAACCCGTAGGCTGGGTCGAATTCGCGCCTTTTGTTAAGACGTTTTTACCGCAACACTCCGTCGTTACCACCCCCGTCGCCCCTCGCAACACCGACCCGTTCGACGCCCTTAAAATTAAGATTACGCAAAGCGAAAAAGCCGCCCACGAAAATTACCAGCAAAACTGTAAACACCATTAGAAAACGGCTCGGGCTACCAAATAAAAGCCCCAACTCCCAAGAATGGCTAACGTTCAAAACGACCAAATCAACACCCTAGAAGGAATTTATTTTGATGAAAGAAATCCGGCGTCATTTTCGAGTATCGAATCATTATACCAGGCCGTTAAAGATAAGGGTATTTCGAGGGAGAATGTGAAAGAATTTCTGGAAGGGTCCGAAGCTTATACGCTTCACGTCACGGCTAGAAAGAAATTTAAGCGAAGAAAAATTCCCGTCACCAATATAGGCGATAGGTTTGAAATTGACCTTGCTGACATGCAGTCATTAGCAAAATACAACGATTCGTATAAATATTTGCTAATGGGTATCGATTGCTTCTCGCGAAAAGCCTACAGTATCCCTTTAAAGAGGAAGAGCGGAGATGAGGTCGTTCGAGGTCTGAAGGAGATTTTCGCCGATAGCGTCCCGTGAGCCATCTATTGTGATAGTGGGACTGAATTTTTAAACACTAAAGTGCAAGCCTTGCTAAAGAAAAGTAATGTTAAATTTACCGCTATGGTATCGGAACCGCACCACGCCCCCTTCATTGAAAGGCTTAATCGCACTATCAAAGGGAGAATGTTCCGTTATTTCACGCATAACAATACCCGGCGTTACATTGATATTCTTCAAACTTTAATCTCCGCGTATAACGGGGCCAAGCATTCAACGATTAAAATGGCGCCTGATCAAGTCCATAGTGGAAACATCTTACAAGTTTATCGTAATATCTACGGGGTTGCTAAAAAACTTAAAGTCAAGCCCGCTAAATTTAAAACTGGTGACCATGTCGGAATTAGTAAACTTCGTTCGGTTTTCGCTAAAGGCTTCGAAGCCAATTTCTCGGTCGAAGTATTTAAAATAACTGGGGTACTAGAAAACAAGACGCCACATTTGTATAGGCTTCAAGACTACAATGGTCAAGATATAACGGGGCTCTTTTACGCTTTTCAACTCATTAGAACCAAGGTACCCGACCTGTACAGTATAGACAAAATTCTGAAGAAAAGGAAACGGAAAGGGAAATTGGAATATTTTGTTTCATTTATTGGCCTACCTAAAGACCAGAATTGTTGGGTCAGTAGCGATAATGTCAGACCTTTACCTAACGCTCCCAAGTGATACGTCAATGGATATTTTCCCGGAAAACACAAATTCTTCATACGTCACGAAACTACCAAATCCAATTACCCTCAAGGGGTCGTGGGGATGCGCTTTGGTTGAATTAAAATATACGTCTAGTTTTTTCAACGTGAAAAAGGACACCGCTGTTGAAGTAAACGTCACACGTCGCTCGACATCTCAACCTCCCCGGGGTAACGTTACGAAACTCGGTATGATCGACGTGCCCCCCGGTCATTATCAATCAATTGACCATTTATTAGGCGTCATTAATGACGTTGAAATCTGCCTTAAGAATCAAGCGTGCTTTCTCCATGACGCTACGACTGGTTATATCAACCTAAAGACTAAAGCGGCCTGTTCGATTGAACCTGTTTTGGCCATCCCTCGCGGTATCGCCGATATCATGGGTTACGAGGATTCCGAACATGTAAACGGGCGGGCCGAAAAACAAGCGCGTATTGACTGCCATATCCATTCTCAATTGTACATTTATACAGATATTGTAGACAATGTAATAGTGGGTGATTCCTTAGTCCCTCTTTTAAGGATTATTACAGTTGAAAACACCAATTACGGGAATTCCGTAGTAAAGACCTTTGTTTCACCCTATTATTTACCAATAGGGAAAAGCTACTTTGACACCGTTACCGTACATATAAGAGATCATCTTGGTGAGCTCGCGCCATTTGAGTACGGGACACTGTCCTGTGTAGTACACTTGAGACAATGCGGCGGACGGCTAACTTAGAAAGGTGTAGTTATAGCCAATATTACTTGGCTCAGGCCCAGGGCCAAGCGGGTAATGGCGTAGGACCCGTGTATATTGGGCGAGCTTACCAGCGGGGACACGGGATCGGTAATATTTTAGCCCGCTTTGGGCGCTATATCGCGCCTATCCTTTATAACGTCGCAAAATTTGTCGGTAAAAAGCTATTGGGAACTGGTAAGCTCGTTTTTAATGACGTCATGAGTGGGCAAAACCTGCAAGAGGCCGTTAAGCGGCGTGGTACCGAAACATTAGACGAAGTCCGAAAACAGTATGGCTCCGGAAAACCGCGGAAAAAAAGAAAAACTGTTAAAAAAAGTCTCAAAAAAGCTATAAAGAGCGTAGGCAAACAACGATCCAGATCAGTTAAGCGTCAGCTAGCATTCAGAACGGTTCGCGACATATTTTCAAGATAAAAATGGGCGAAGTCGTCAATTCAGCGTTAGACCTTTTTACGGTGCCCCCAATTCAAACTTCGATTGAGCGCATTAAAACTGTAACGAATCAGCCATTAACTTCCCTCAAAGGGGATCAACCAATAGAATTTGAAATTTCAGCTAACAATGACGAGTACATCGATACGTCACTTATTATGCTATACACCCGAAATAAAATTACAAACAATGACGGGTCTGACCTTGTTGATAGTGATAATGTTGGACCTATTAATAATTTTCTGCATTCGCAATTTGAACGCATTGACATTTACGTAGGCGATTGTCTAGTAACGCCCTCGGCAAATCACTACGGATACAACTCGCTACTTTCAGCGTTAACGACGTATGAGGGCGATGCTAGTTATTCGCACTCTAAAGATACTCCCGGTCACATGGATTCCACGACCGATAACAAAGGTCATGTACAACGACGTAAAGCTAGCGCGAAATCCAAATAATTTGAAATGTACGGGGCACTCTACTTAGACTTTTTCAATATCTCCAAATATCTTCTCAACGGGGCATAGATGGGCGTGCTTCACGGAGTGTAGTACAGTGGAAGGCTAGTGAAGCACTTCGCGTGAAGCGCTTCGCAAGCCTTCCACTGTACTAAACTCCGTGAAGCACGCCCATCTATGCAACGGGGTGCCCCTTAAACTGAAATTGCATAAAAGCAAACCTAGTTTTTGTTTGTTAGTGAAAAAGCCCGCCGGGAACGGCGGTTATAAATCACACATTCTAGAAGCCGTTCTTTATGTTCCTAAAGTCCAGATGGCGCCAAAAATTTTAATAGCCCACGAACGAGCTTTAACAGCGAAGCCCGCCCAATACCCTTACACGCGAACGGAAACCAAGATATTTACAATTTCGCCCCATCTCCTGACCACGTCTATTGAAAATCTTTATCTCGGCGTTCTGCCCGAGCGTGTTATCGTTGCTTTGGATAATCATAAATCAAAACGGGTGATCTGGAGACCAACCCTTTCAATTTTGCGAATTTTGGATTAAACTATATTTCATTATTTGTAAACTCGGATCAAATCCCCGCCAGGCCTTTAAAACCCAATTTTGCCAAAAAGCTTTTCGCCCGCGAATACTATACGCTGTTCTTAGGCGCGGAACCCATTATAGCGACAGGGGGCTGAATATCTCCCTCGAAGATTACGGAGAAGGCACAGCGATCTATTCCTTCGATAACTCTATGGATCAGAGCCCTAGCGAGTCAAGACATTGGAATGCCACGCAGCATGGACAACTCCGACTGGAGTTGGAATTTGATCTAGCGACAGCGAGCACCGTAAGCTGCGTCGTCTTTTCGGAATTTCAGGCTTTGCTACAAATTGATAAGAACCGTGCTGTCACTATCACAGTATAACTTTGAACGGCCCCCAGATAAGTCATTGTTTGAGAAGCGTCCCTAGTTTTAAGGGAGTTTATTCAAGTGACACACTACCGGCCCAGATTGATATCGTGAATTTCGATAATAGCGCCAAACAAGGTATATATTGGGTGGCCATTTATTTTGACAAGCGAGCCCACGCCGATTATTTTGATTCACTAGCGTTTGGGCTGAATTTTATACCCCCCATTGCGCGGTTTATCACTCGAAACTCTATATCCTGGACATACAACAAACGTAGATTCCAGTCATTCACAAGGTCCGTGTGCGGAAAATACTGCGTCCTATATCTACTATACCGATCAATCAACGCCCTCATTTATAAAGAAGTTTACTCGTAATGCCGAACACAATGATAAACTTATTTCAACCCTCTTCAAAAGACGAGGGTTCTAACCTCAGGAATGATAGGACCTCCCATATCGTGGGAATTCTCTATCGCGGTCCCGTAACGAATGGAGGGCTTTTTTAAAGGGTATATAAACCCGAACTTTCCGATCTAAAAATCACAAGTTTCTCAAGTTCTCTCAACGCACCTCAGAAAAAAAAATGTCGGCCGCCATCGTAGAAATGGAAATGCTATCCGGGCGGAACAGGGTCCGATGCTTTGGACATGGCCCGGATCCGTCGGTACCACACCCATCCTCGTCTCCTGGACCTTCCCGTCGCCGTACGAGGCCAAGTACCTCCCGCCCGCCATTGCCCGGACCAACAGGCACGTCACCGCCAGCATCCATGGGCTGTCCTTCGACGGCGGTGACGTGGCCTGCGAGCGGATCGAGGCTCTCTCGAGCGCGCCACCCGTACCTCACAGTCCCTCTGGACCACCGGGCCCGAGAAGGCGCGCCTTCTAGAGGACTACCTAAACAGACCCGTGGGGGACTTAAACGACGTCCTCTGCCCGCGCCCGACCATCGTTGACGTCACCCTTCGGTGCGGGCACCCCCACGGGTCCACCACCTCCACCCGGCCCTGCGCGACGGAGTGCGCATGGGCTAACGCCAAGTTTTTGGCGGAATACCCGCATTTTTAGTTTTTTTTTAATTATTATTGTATTGATTTTTTTTTATTTTCATTAAATTTTTGAAAACTACTTCATGCTCCCTTTTATTATATCATAAACCGACCCTAAATGGTATAAGACTACCAGTCGTCACTTTTTTACGTTTTGAAATTACTTCATCACCCCTTTATTTACTAGAAAAATACATTAAATACTATAAGCCTATCATTCGTTTGATTCATTCAGACGTCGTTAGCCATGGAAGACACCCGTCTCAGATATGGCTCGTTCTTTGACTATCCCCACATACGCGTGTCGCAGTTGTTAATGGCTAAAGCCGGGTTTTTCTATCTTAAGAAAGGGGGTGATACTGTCGAGTGTTTCGAGTGCCACGGTCGGCTTCAAAATTGGAAGATCACCGACGACCCTTTATTTGAGCATAAAGAAAAATTTCCTCACTGCGCATTTATTCGCAGCATCACCCTGGACGGTGAAGGTAGAGCAGCTGACGAGACGGGGAAATATCAGAAGCCCGTCTGTATAATAGATGAACGGGCCGAAAACCACGAAAGCTACCACTTGAAACCTCCCGTCGTCAAAGAGAAGTCGATAACGGACAATCCCCCTTTCATCACGGTCCGCGCTTCCAGGAGGGAAGTTGAAAAACTCGTATTGGCATATCACGTAAAGAAAATAATAAATAATGGGCAAGGTTCGTTTTGACGATTTTGTAACGACTTATTACGTAAGTTCCGAAGCGGGCAAATTACGATATACGCGACGCCATGAGATTTCGGTACCGGATTAAAAAAACTGAGGTATTGTTACAAACTGTATTAAACTCTATGATATTTCGGTATCGTACGACACAACTGGAACTATTGCTAACCCCCCTCCTCTCTAACAGACTTGCTAAAACTCGCCCAAACATGAAATCAGGGGGGTAAATTCCCACCCCCACTACAATACCCTAAGACCCTCGGTACGAAAAATCTTCAAATCATTTCCCTTCTACGTTCAAAACAGCTAACACGGTCAAAATATGCTCTCGAATCGAAGCCAAAAACGCGGAATTTCAGACGGTCCATCGTCGAGCGGAACCCGGGATCGAGGAATTATCGACGGACCACCGCGCTGTCAAAAACATCGCAAAATTGAATCGCCTAAAAAACTGAACTCGAGATTCCCTCTCGGTAAAAACTTGTACGTAACTTTCGGGCTGATAAACTACGATCGTTCGAATTATTTATTTGCCGAGTCGACTCACTGGTCGGATTCTCTATTCCACTTAACGCCTGGGAAAAGCTGATGGAAAATTACGGGATCCTTCTCAAGGTGACTAAAACTACAGACGGCTCATCGTGCGAACTATTTCTGGACGAACAAGACGAACAGTTCTTCTACGCCATGTCCGACCGCTCCGGGATCACATTCACCCTATCCGGGGATATCGACCAAAAATTCAAAATCACTTGCGAAGAAGCGGAACTCCTCAAGGATGAAATGTGTCTCATAAACGAACATATTGGTATACTGAAATTAAACGCTAAAGCCATTGGCTGTATGTTTGGCGCCGTGGATTGTTTCTTTACACGAATCCCTGTTTACTAAGAGCTATATACGCGGCAGCACCTCTACATGGGAATCAAGCGAGCAAAAATTTGATGAAATAATCAATTATATTACGAATTACGTAAGCATGAGCGAAATTTTAAAGAAATTTAACGAGCGGTTAGCCGCGCGCGAATGTACGTACTCTTTAAGAGCCGATAATTTGTTTATGCTGGTATTCTCATAACGACGCCATCTAAAAGAAGCCTTGAGTTGTGCCATTAAACATTTGTAATAACTTTGAATAAAAAAAATGATTTTTGTGAGACTTTGTCTTTGAAACGGTGGTTTTTATTTATGCTGAAGCCGATTTTAAGCCTATCTTTTTCTAGCCGCCGACCTACCGGGGCTGGTATAGCTGAAGCCGATTTTAAGCCTATCTTTTTCTAGGACACCTAAAGGGTGAGACACAGTAGAAGCCGGAGGGTACCAGAATGTTACCCGTTGGGAGATTTTAGGGGGACCGGTAGGGGGCAAGAGTGCTCCCTACCGGCCCCCCTCCGTAGAGGGGATGGGGGTAGAAAAGGTGGTAAAAAGTGCTGGCGATATACGGATTTGGTGGGTGGGGGCGGGGGGAGTGAAAAAGTGCCGGCTATATACGGATTTGGGGGGAAGGGGGGGTAAAAAGTGCTGGCGATATACGGATTTTGGGGGGGAAGGGGGGGGGTCTGCAGGCGATATACCGATTCGAAGGGGCGCAGCCGCCCCTTGAGCCGCAGCCTCTGGTATAGAGAAAACCGGGAAACTATTCGAAGAGCGGATAAATTTTATATTTCATGTCAACGTTATTAATCAAAAATTTATTCATTTTACAGACGTCAAAGGGGGGCAACCCGATCATTACGATTGTTCGTGAATTATCGGTTCTATGCTTTCTGTGCTTCATACCCGTATTATCGTCAATATATAATTCATCGCCTGTCAGGCTGTCACGAATTTATCTTTGTAATACATTTGTAGCCGCAATTGGGTTTTTTTTTCGCGTCTTCTCAGTAACTTAAATGCGCAGTCGTATAGCCCGAGTAAGGGAAAACAGTGTTCAAGGACTGAACGGGATATCATTAAACGAGACTTCCCCTTGAGAGAACAGAGCACATTGCGTTATATTTAACGGGGCCTACTTTGGGGGTGGCCGCCGTAATATCCACCCACGAGCCGTTGGCATTTTGCTGTACCATTTTAGCTTCAATTTTAAATTTGGTTTTTGTTAAATCAGTGTAGTTTCCGTCGTTACCCGGTATAAAAAACTCCAGCGGACCTCCATCAGTGATCGTATTAATAGTTTTAAACTCTACATCGTTACTTCCTACGATATTGTAATTACTAAGGGGTTCAGAGAACAAATCTAATTCCGACATCATTTCTTCCATCGTGAAGACCAACTGAAATCTTAATCAACTAACACTCTTCTTTTCATTGTAAAAAATATTTTTTCCTTCTTTTAATCTTTTTCTTTCGACCAATAGATGATACTATAAAATAACTTGGTCGCAACCTTAAAAAAAAGGTACATTCCCCCAAAAACAGGTTCTATTTATCGGCAATTTTTGTTGGTTCCAAGGTTGAGAAAGTCCTATACGTTGTCCCAACCTTGGAAAAAGGGTACATCTCCCCCCGAAACGGGTTCTCTTTAACGGCAATTTTTGTTGATTTCAAGGTTGAGTACTTCCCATTTTATAATATTATCTATTCTCTTTCGTTTACCTTATTTTTATTTTCGCTTCGGAATCTGTAGTGATATTAATATCAATCACGTTAAAATTAGAGACGCGTAGCGGGTAGTAATTGATGGGATTACAAATTATATTATGAGGTATATTATCCTTATTGTTTTCTGGTCAACTAATTATTCGAATTAAGCCGCCCCAAGCGTCACCTATCAACTGCGGATAGATGAGGTTAGTATGAATCAATAAACTCATGATCCCCCTATTTATATCAGCAACGAATTGACCATCTGTATTATTAACCAGATACTTATCAATGAGATTATCGTCGAAACCTAACATCTTTCCTAACCCGCGGTTGTCTTGACTAAATTTAACGGAAAAAATATCCAAATATTCTCGTTGTTCTGGCGTTAATTCATCATCCGGGATGTTATAGATTCCTACACCACATTTAAGCTTTACGGTTCCGTTTTTATTATGTTTAAACGCAAAGTAAAGAGGAATTCGATTCGGTAAACAACGTAGCATTTCGTCTAAAACCGCTTCTATACTTTCGTACGAGCCGCGCGTTGAAGAATACGTTTCAGTTTCAATTATTATCGTATCTTTACTCATCTATTTTAAGCATCGCATCATCCAACTTCACTTTATATCTAATCTGGATAGGAGGAATCTTTCTTAGATCTATTTCTGTAACTTTGCGATCTACGGCTCTAAATGTATAGATTCGTCTACCAGTGAACCACTCATTAGTCTGCTCAGGTGGTACGCCTAATACATCGGCATACTGGTGCGGGAATTTAACAGCTACACCAGTGTCACTCGTTTTAACAGTAAATTGTTTACCCTGAATTGTGGGTATTAAAAAAAATTTAACTTTGTCTTGCGCACCACTTTTTTCTTCACCCTTAACTAAAATATCTAACAATCGATAGTAGATAAACATATCAACATGTTTCTCACCCTTAATCAAACCCCTTTTGAATGATGGGGATTCTCTATCGAGGTCACGGGTGCTTTTAACCTTTACCCTTTGACTTTTTTTTGAACTTTTTGACATTTTTGACCTTTAACCTTTCACCTTTCACCTTTGACATAGCCCTTTGGTGTCGTAATGGCTCTGTAAAACAGGTTTGCCCTCCTGGAGGTGGCTTATCAACTACTGCCATACATATACGGAAGTCCCTTTAAAGTTTTTACTGACCATCTCAGTCTTACATGGCTCATGAATATTAAACACCACCATGGCAGACTTATTAGGTGGTCGCCACTTTTACTAGAATTAAATCCTAAGATAGAATTTAGGCCTGGTAGAAAAAACGGAGACGCCGACGCCTTGTCTCGCCTACCATATCAAGAATACACCTTAAATCGGGAAAACGAACACGAAGTCTTCGATAACATACCCGAACATAGACAACGTTCTAGTACACATCCGAAAGAAATAGAGACAAAACCACTCTTTATGATTGAAGCTATAGACTTACCGAGATAACAGCGGACCGACGCGTTTTGTAAAAACATTATTTGGTCTTTAGAACAACCGGAAACTAACACATCGCATAAAGTCAAACGAGCGGCGCGAGCATTTACCCTGGAAAAGGGAATTTTATATCGGCGAGCGAAAGGCATAGAACAATCTCATTTAGCACTAGTCGTCCCCAAGTCCCTAAGGAAAGAAGTACTCTTCAGCTGCCATAACGACCCTACGGCAGGTCACTTAGGATTACGAAGGACGTGGAAAAAAATTCAAAGAAGGTTCTTTTGGCCGAAAATGTTCGCGACAGTAAGCAATTACGTATTATCCTGTGCCGATTGCCAAACTAGAAAACCCCCCTCGGGACAGCCTAATGGCACGCTTCAGCCGATTCCAGTCGCACTATTTCCATTTCAACGAATCGGCATCGATTATCTAGGGCCTTTCCAAAAATCAAATCACGAAAATAAGTATAGCCTGGTCATGACTGACTACCATACAAAATGGGTAGAGTGTCTAGCCACTAAAGATGCCACGGCTGTTAGCGCCGCCAAGGGTTTCGTCGAACAGGTGGTACTCCGGCATGGGGCCCCTGGGACCGTAGTGAGCGACCGCGGGACACAGTTTTTAGCAGAACTAATAGAAGAGATTTTTCGATTGTTAGGAAAAAAACGAATTATGCCCATTAGCGCAGTTCCCACTAGCGCAGTTCCCATTTGCGCAGTTTCCCATTAGCGCCATTCCCATTAGCGCAGTTCCTATTTGCGCAGTTTCCCATTTGCGCAGTTTCCCATTTGCGCCGTTCCCATTAGCGCCGTTCCCATTAGTGCAGTTTCCTATTAGCGCAACTTCCCATTAGCGCAGTTCCTACTAGCGCAGTTCCCACTAGCGCCATTTCCCATTTCCGCCGTTTTCCAGTAGCGCCGTGTCCCAGTAGCGCCGTTTCCCAGTAGCGCCGTTTCCCAGTAGCGCCGCTTCCCAGTAGCGCCGCTTCCCAGTAGCGCCGTGTCCCAGTAGCGCCGTTTCCCAGTAGCGCCGTTTCCCATTAGCGCTCTTTCCCTGTAGCGCCGCTTCCAAACAACTGCTATGTCCTAGATGCTAAATCCAAAAACCATGTTTTCCTGAATACCATACATTTGATTAAAAATATTATAGTTAGTTCATTTACGAAACAATACCCTCTTTCCTAAATGTTTTTAACCAAACCTTCACAAGGGCTTCCTGTTTCAGCACATATTGTCTCAAAAGAACTAACCTAACCTAACCTAACCTAAACCACAGAATCGCGTTCAAAAACGATGTTTTCTAAAAGAGCGTTAACAAATGAGCATTACCTAAATGGCAAATTTGTAATTTAGTAGTACCACTTTGTCCTTTATTTTACCATAAAAAATAACTTGACCCCCTTTATAATTAAATATGTAATTAAATCCGACGTAAAATTTACAAAACTGACCCACAACACGGAATACAGCAAAATCATGCAAAACTGAACAGAAACACGTACGCAAAAATGACCCTAAAACCTATTTTGTTTTTTTCCAATTTTTTCTATATTATCTGAAACTGCTAACAACACTTAAAACTAAAATGAACAACAATTATTATTAAAATTTACATGAGGAAAATAAAATCGAAAACTCTAACATATCATTTTCCGAAAGTAGGCTCGAACTCAGAATCTTCTGGCTACATGCCGTCTATGCTAAACACTCCGCTACCGAATCACGGCAAATCATTTAAAAAAACGTTTATCTCCATATCAGAAACGGCGCAAATGGGAAACGGCACGAATGGGAAACGGCGCTACTGGGAAACTGTGCTAATGGGAAACGGCGCGAATGGGAAATGGCGCTAGTGGGAAACGGCGCGAATGGGAAATGGCGCTAGTGGGAAACCGCGCGAATGGGAAACGGCGCGAATGGGAAACGGCGCGAATGGGAAACGGCGCGAATGGGAAACGGCGCGAATGGGAAACGGCGCGAATGGGAAACGGCGCGAATGGGAAACGGCGCGAATGGGAAACGGCGCGAATGGGAAACGGCGCTACTGGGAACTGCGCTAATAGGAACTGCGCTAATGGGAAACTGCGCAAATGGGGACGGCGCAAATGGGAACGGCGCTAATGGGAAACTGCCCTAATGGGAAATTGCGCTAATGGGAACGGCGCAAATGGGAATGGCGCTAATGGGAAAATGCGCTAATAGGAACTGCGCTAATGGGAACTGCGCTAATAGGAACGGCGCTAAAGGGCACATACCGAAAAGAACACGTGAGGACAACGGCTTACCATCCGCGGACAAATGGTCTTTCTGAAAGATTTAATAAAACCCTGGCAAATATGTTAAGTCAGTACGTATCAACTGATCAAAAGGATTGGGACGAAATCCTCCCCTACGTTTGCTTTGCCTATAATTCATCGAAAAACGATACTACAAGGTATTCACCGTTTTTCTCTTATACGGAAAGGAGGCTACCATCCCGCTGGACATAACATTGGACCTATCGACCGAAAACGGTCAGTCATTTCAACGAAATCTCGGGCTAATAAGAGATATCGTGCTCGAGAAAGAAAACCTTGCACAAGTCAAAAATAAGGAAAGTTACGATTCCCATCATCAAAACGATACGTTCGACGTGGGAGATCTAGTATACGTCAGAACAGCCAATAGAAAGAAAGGAAAAACGGAAAAACTGTTAGATCAGTTTCACGGCCCTTTTAGTGTTACGGAGAAATTATCATCCTTAAATTACAAAGTAGAAAATAGAACAAGAAGAAAATTAGACACCGTCCATGTCACTCGGATGAACCGCTTTATAGCAAGACACGAAGAATTGTTGTGACTACTTTGAATCGAATAGCGATAGAACGCCTGTAGGAGGGAGCCACGCACGCCTATATATGACGGGAGAGGAACCGATGAATCGGATAAGGCCGTAAACCCCGAACAACTTCCAGTATTCCTCGACAACGAAATAAGCTGCCCCGAGAAAATAGATGCTCAAGAGCACTAGACGTCAAATCCAGCGAAACCACAAAAGAAAAGAGTACGTTTCGCAGACAATCAGACAATGGTTCGTTCCGATAGCGGATACATGCCTTCTTGGAACAAAAGCAGGGAGGGTCAGTGGGAGCTTAATGATCTCCGATTTCGTAAGAATTATCGATTAACGCGTGATAAGGTGTTAGGCCTATGCGATACATTGAGGGACTCTTTACAAGGCGCTAGGAGAACGTCTTTGCCCGTCGATTTAAAAGTAAGAAATTTCTACTATAAACTTATATTCATTTTTATAAATATTCTCATAGCAAAATTATATTATTTAGATACTCATCGCTTTGCGATTTTATGCTAGAGAAAGTTACCAATTAGACGTAGCCCAAAATACATTTCTCGGAGTTAGCCAGTCTAGCGTGAGCCGATGTTTAAAAGAAGTTACATTGGCGATCAATGAAACTTTAGTACCATTGTACATAAATTTTCCAAGGACGGAGGTTCAAAAAACTGCTGTTAAATTGAGGTTCCAAGAGGAGTGAAATTTCCCCGGCACAACTGGGGCTATAGATTGCACACATGTGGCAATTGTTGCGCCAGCCAACACTAATCAAGCTTATCCGGAGTACATCTTTGTTAACCGAAAATCGTATCATTCCATGAATGTTCAGTTGGCAATTATTAATTTATAATTACACGTACTGTCTAAAAGGAAGTACAATGGAATTTTTTTTCTAGATTTGCGACTATGATTTACAAAATTTCCGGGTTCTACCCATGATTCTTATATTTTTGGACAATCTATCGTAATGGAACATTAAATGACTCTTGGCTAATTGGTAAAACTTGTTTTTCTTTTTTTTTTAATTTGGCCTAATTTTTAATTTTATATATTTCGAGGGGATAGAAGTTATGGATGAACTCCTTGGTTATTGGTCACAATATTAGACTCGCCAGAAAACAATAATGAATCTCGTTTCATGGAAGCCTTTTTAAAGGCCCGATGCACTATTGAAAGGTGCAATGGCTGTTTGAAGCAGCGCTTTCGGTGTTTGCTGAAGGCTAGGGCTCTTCACTATGAACCACCATTTGCAGCAAAAATAATCATGGCATGTTGTGTTTTGCACCATATGTGTATTTTAAATGGCTTTGGTGATAATTGGGACCTTGAAAGGGAGGAAGATGGTGAGGCCCAATTTGTCGAGGCGGACCGACCCCACCCAGTCATTGATGCTCCTCGCAATGGAAATTATAATCCCCTTGGCCAAAGGGTACGTAGAGCGGTAGTTCGAAGATTCCGTGAGTAAATGGTGAAAAAAAAGGCCCTTTTAAAGGCCATTAGACAGTAATATAACTCCGAAATAAGTATTTTTATGTCGTATAACAGAGGAGATCCCTAAAATGGGGGGAAACAAGAAAGGAGTCGTTGCCATTCTAATAGCGCATGTACAAAGGTGGGACCTTCTGTTGCTGTAGTATATTGGCTCAGGTTCCACATGTGGTTCCATATATGGATTCAACTTGAACAGATGAATTTTTTGTGTTCCGATAATATATTTTTTTAAACAGTTTAAACCCTTGATTAAAGTTTATTCGCACGTTGTTTAATAATATTAACTAATAATGAGATAAAAAGAATCATAATTCTTTTTTAAATAGGGTTTTTAGGCTTTTATTAGGCGTGGTTCCATATATGGGTTCAACTTAAAAAAGAGAAGTTTTTAAAACTAGTTTGAATTTTTTAATTCAGATATGATGTACGTGTAGGTAACTAACCAGGGCAACCACACACGATATTGTTTAAAAACAATTACGTTTTTCCTATTAATTAGCGCCTTCGAAAAAGGTAAAAAAATGCTCTTTTTTGACTTGTTTTTTATTAAATTTTAAATTAAATAATAAAATAATTCGCTAGATATGCTCAAAAGATTTTTTGTATCATCCCACAATTGTTTGTTAGGTAAAAAAAGCTTTAAAACCGATGTTACCCAGGTCAGAATCTTGAGGCCCAATATAGTAGTACTTCCCAATAAAATGGCTAAAAAACGTATAGTTGTCAAATTTTCGGCTAGGCTACGCTAGAATAGCCAGAAAATAGAATCAAGCTATTTTTTTGGAATTGGAAAATATTTCCTTATGTTCAATGTAAATTACGTATTGTTTTGTTTGATATTAGGACTTAGGCAAAATTTCCTTAAAAAAACTTTGTGTTCCAATAAAAAAAAAAACTTTGTGTTCCAATAAAAAAAAAAATATTTAAAAACGTTTAAATCCGTGTTTAAAGTTGATAAGCACGTTGTAACATGCTAAGACTTTGTACCTTTTAAATTCCCACTTAAAGGAAGCCTATTCTTTGAGTCTAAAATACGCTGTTACAATTTCTTGTTATACCCTAGGCCAAATTTCAGTTGATCTGGTTATTTACTGATCTATTTTATACTATTTAAATTTCCTTTATAGGAAACGAATTTGCTTTATTAGCTATTCTCTTCCTATTAGAACTCGATGGGTATATTTATAATAGGCTTTCCTTTTTCTCATCATCCATCGTTACACGACTCCCGTATTTAAGTAGACTTACCCTAATAAAAATGCTACTTATTTTTAACATTTTTCAATGACATTTATTCAAAAATATTAACTTCTAGAGAATTCTCTAGAACTAAACCATGTTGTGGGTTGTTACACTCTGATCAAAATTTTATATCGTCTTTCTTGACGAAAAAAAATGAAAATTAGAACACGAGGGGAGCCACCTAATTAAACACATTTTTTTTTAATTTTTGGCAGGAAAGGCCCGTTGCACTCGTCCACCCTTTTTTGGTTTGAAAAGAAATTTTTGTGTCACTTTAATAGTCCAAAATTAATTTCTTCTCAAAAGTTCAAGTTTTTTTTTCTTTCTTTCCATTCGTCGGTGTAGGACAAAATACTGAAAAGTGGGTCCCGCGGCCTCCACAAGCAACACATACGTAATCATTCGCTGGAGGAACAACTATAGGCCACCCTTCACAATTCACGGGATATAATGTAGATACTTGTTCCATTGTCATATTTTGCCACGCTTCTGGGGGGCTATGTACGGCAACCCTTCTGACTTCTCTTTCTTCTCGCGTTTATCTCCATCTTCTTGATCCGTAAACACGATGCGATAATTTTTGAAGTTTAAGCAAGTCATAATTGCCTGGTCGTTGTCCTGCTAATAGTTTGTAGCTGGTCGGGTGTATATAGGCTAAAATTATAAATAAAAGTGGCGCCGTTTAAACTGTATAACATAACTTATTTATTTAACCTGAGTTCTAAAATATACAATAAATTAAGTTTATAAAATAATCATTAGGAGATCCTTCGTTTGTAGCCTCCGACCAAGCCCCCTTCAAAATACTGTCGGTCTTCTTTATATATCCTTCCTGATTAGCGTCTGATCACATGACTTAACCAGTTGCCTGTAGCGCCCTCTAACCCAAGCCTTCCTCCAGAGTGAGATGCAGGGGTAGAGCTCAGTTAGAGTTTAACCACGATGAAATCTAGATTAAAAGAAAACCTATGGACTTTCCTTTCATCGGTAAGTAGCACTCCGTAACAATACCCCGCCCCGTAAAAAAGGAAAGACCCTAGGGAAAAAGAGACAGGAAGCAAAACACAGACCAGAAAGAAAGCACTTTAATGAATCCAAAGAACAACACAGGCGGTGGAGAAAAAAAAACACAATAAAACAAAAAATAAGGCCAAAAACGGAAAAACCCTAAATGAAGGCCACCCAACAAAAACACAAAAAAAAACACCTGATCAAGAGAGAAAAAAGTCCCCAAAACCCCAAAAAAATGAAGAGCAATGACCTAGTCACCCAGAATAACATAAAAAAAAACGAATAGGTAAAACTGTAACCCAAGAGAAAAAAAAAAAAAAAAAAACACCCAATCAATCCTGAAACGTGTGCGAAAAACAAAAAAGTTTAAATTCTAAGAACGCGATAAGTATTTTCCGGAACCATTCTAGCGAATTCCGGAAAAGGCATATCCCTGATCCCCGACATTATCTGTAAGGTCTTATAAATAATCCGTGACGTCGCAACCTGCCTAGAGCCACTTAAAACCGGGAATTAGACTCAACCAGTATCCTGGAGAGGGGAATATCCACCAAGGAATCACGGGGACCCGTTAAACTAAAAACACCCGCCAGCGAGGAAAATGAAAAATACACATTCGAAAAATGTTCCAAAAATTCACGCGTAAATACGAGACTACCCGTATAAGTCAATAATATCACAGGATAGTCTGATGGGAGTTCCCGGCGTAGAATCGCTAAGCAATCGGAGTACGCGTCCCTACATTAGACAAAAATAGGTTGGCCGAAACTCCTAGCGAGGCATACTTGATCGCAAAAGCCTGCAGTTAGACGAGACCAACGCCTTCACATAAGCAAGGCCAATCGCACCAACCACGCGAACATTCCGGTAGGCCAAGGCCTGGTGAACCTGATCTTCCAATTGACGTTCGATAAACATGGGGGGAATTTAGACCATAACAAAGATACCCTCCATTTTTCCATGTTTTAACAAACAAACCTTGGAACCACACCAAGGTGAGTAATGCCCGCTTCAAAATTTCCAGGGAATATCGCGCTATTGTTCAAGACGAACTCATAAAAACTAGTAGTAACGTGGTGTTTGGAGAGAAACGACCGGAGTGAAAAAAATACGTCCACGTATGGTATAAAAGGGTTATCCTGGTCTGGCATAGCCGAAGCGCCACTTGAATGGACCTCTAATAATTAGGAGCTATCTCCCAATGCAACCTCGGGTTCGAGACTATTAGTTGTAGACGTGACATCTGGGTCGGTAAGACTACCGACTGAAGCAACCCCCGACACAACAACGGCAACGTTAGAAACAATGTCCGATTCAATAGTATTATTTCGGAAGTAGCCCCCGGCTCTTGGCAAATATTACGCGATAAAATTACTGTGTCCTGACTATCCTGGAAGTTCTTACCACCTGAAGCTAATGGTGGGTGACACCCATGCCTACGGACATACCTCGTATAATCTTCTACTGTGTGGTGCATTAACCACTGGCGAGCTGCTTCCGCCGAGACAGGTTCCGGAGGAAGTGGAACTACGCGATCGTGATTCATGATTATCCTTTGACTCACCGGAACACGAGACAGCCGATTAGCTATTTTGTCCTTTGGTAGATCTGTGCAAACTACACAATTGACGTCATTTAGCTGTTATGTTTTAAACAAGGGCAAAAACATCAAATGGAATAAAAAATATTTTGTCACGTACCTAAAAATACGTGACATAATATTTTTTATTCCTTTTGATGTTTTTGCCCCTTGATTAAAACATAACAGCTAAATGACGTCAAATGTGTAGTTTGCAAAGATCTACACGTATTGGTAAATTAGATCAAATTCTATTTTTTAAACAATTTTTCAACAGATTGGTTGAGCGGTTTTTTAAAAAGGAATAAACAATATTATGTCAAGTACCGTTTGTAAGAATCGTTTGTAAGAGGAGTGAATGTTTGCCTTAACGCGGGTGGTGAACACTTTGAACAATATTTGTAATGATTTCCGATTATTAAACATATTAATAAACATGGTGTATGTAACCTTGGATGAGTATGTATTATGGATTCCCAACTTCGATATAAATTGGCCACCAAATGTCGGTAGTACACTCAGTGCCATCTATTAGCGGTTTTTCGCAAAACACGGATGTGACGTCATTCGGAAATGAGTCGGAAGTTGTTGGTTAGAAGTTCAGACGACAGAATTTCACGTGGTCGATGGCTGAAAAAAGATAGGCTTAGGAGTGTATTCATTTTATAGGTAAGTTAAGTAATAGATAAATATAATGTTTTGCTTAAATTTGCTATAAGTTGATAAGTCTTGATTATACTAATTTTAAACTAATTGTTTTTCTGGACTTCTTGCATATTAAAAAATAATCATGAGCACTGTTCAAAAATCTAGCTCAGGCAGAATAATAAAGCCGAAAAAAAGCTTTAGCCCTCCCATGATTAAATCATCGAGGTCCAGTAAAGTAACTTCACCCAAACTAAGTATAAAAGGTAGTGAAAGTCGCGAAAAACCCAGAAAAAAATCAACAATTATCAATTCACTTGAATTGTGCATTGATTCTAAAGAAGAGCAGGAAAGCCCGGCAAATGTTTTTAAATCTCCACAAAAAAAAAGAAAGGAAAAGATTCAGAACACAATCAATTAAATGAAAATTCTAATGTAAGTGATTATGGCGATGAGTTAGGCGAAAGCAGTGATGATGAATTTTATTCAGATTCAGAAGTGGAGCTTATGCTGAGCTCATTAAATGATAAGACGTGGAGTGTGGAAAAGGCAAATCCATTAGGCACAATTACTAAGTAAGTTTAAACTTAATTAACATAATTTTTTTAATTTAATATATACCCTATATTATTTCAGTGTCTGAAGTAAAGTTGAGCCGCAAGCTAAGAAAAGAATTTAAAAAGAAGTTCGAAATTATATGATAAATGGTACAAATATTATTGCTTTAACTTTTAAGTGCAGAATTGGTTTCTAAATTTAAATGTATTAATTTCATTTTTTAGATAGTGATTACCATGAAGCATTTAGAGGGATTTTAAGCGAAGTCCAAAAAGCCTTAAGAGAATCTAAACTAGAACTAGTCTTAATAATTTTTAATTAACGGAAAGTGACACGTGATTTTAAAATTTAAATAAAATAACTTTATTTAATTTCCGTTAATTAAAAATTATTAAGACTAGTTCTACAATCTTGATAAATAATAGCTATGTGTAATATTTTTAGAAACTAAACTAATTTCAACTGAGAGGTCCAGAAAGAGTACGGATTGGATTTTAAGTTTGGAAGTTGATGATGTTACGGAATTGGAAGATCTAATACGGCCAATTTTAACGGCTGCAGTGGAGGATATAGTAGTCATTAAAAGGAATAAACTTATTCAGGATAAACAAAAATGTGGATAATTTTAAACTCCTTGAAACATACCACAGTAAGTTTATTAGTACATATTGTAAATAAAGGTACAGTACTAAATATATGGAAATTTTTAAGAATGGAAATTTCAAAGATTTAAAAGAAATGGACAAACTAAGGGGAATAAGTATCCTTATCAGACGAATTGTGGAGTGAGGATGTAAAAAACTTAAGATCATCTCTATTGACGTTGGCATCTCTATTGACGTTGGTACCCCAGTTACAGAAGCTGGAGAAGTATTGATGTTTGTCATTGGAGCAGCCATAAGGTTTCTTAGTAGAAAGTCAGGTTCTGTCAAAATGCATACCAACAAAGAAAATGAAGCATGTAACTTAAGATCATGGGTTGAAGCCCAAAACAGAGGAGGTCTATACTTTCCAACAGAAGTTGCGTATATGTTTTTCGTTCTATTATATAAATATGTAAGAAAATACTATGGAAAAATTTACGTTGAAAATAGAGTAAAAATGGTGAATGATGAGATTAGGGAGGATAATTTAGTGAAAGAGTGTTGGGAAAACTTATGCGATGGTGCAGTTGTAGAGCCTGACAAAATGCTAATGGGCATTTAAATAAATTAAGAGAAGACTTGAAAGCTAAAACCAGATTAAAAAATTAAAGTCTAAAGCCAATGCTAAGGATAGGCAACGCAAGCAGCTAACACAAATATCAGCATCAGGGTTTGCTAAATAAGAAACTTTTAAGTTTAATCAGTACATTTATTTTATTTAAAAACCTTATTATAGGTCGTACTAAATTTTAGCAAATGAAGGTAAAATGATAATCAGGATTTTTAAAATACTTGGGTCATTTTACTATTATCATTATATTAGTTGTATATTGTCCATTTTAATTTTTAAGAACTGTATTACCCAAAAAATTTAAATGGCTCTAGATTGTGTTTTTGGTTTTTAATAAACTAGTTAAACTATTCTAGTTTATTCTTGGAAATAAGCCCTGCTAGTCAAATTTCTAGAGAATCACTCCCATCTCTGCCCTCTTTCAGATTTCATGGGTTTTTTCAATCATTTATTCCGTAAACCTTTTCAATTGTGGTATTACCCCTTGTGACACGAGTAGGTACCCTATACTTTTTCAAGAGAATAAGTGCTTCTGTATTATTGCCTACATCATTGACAGTTGGGTTGTCATTTCTGCCATTCATGGCTCTATGCCGGAAGAATTCTATCTCCAGGGGATCTTGATTAAAATTGGCTGTGAGAACAAATTTTTCTTCCTTGCCTAACAGGAAAGGCACAATTTCAATCATGGCTCTTGCTGTAAAAATTGTGTATGTTAGTTAAACAAGGTAAATTTTTCAGATAACTTACAGCTTTGTCTCAATCCTGAAAGAGTCTCACTGGAGAGCAACATTATTTTTCGCTCTTCAGGCTTGAATTTTCCTGGTCTATTAAGAACGTCATCCTCCCATTCCAATAAGTACCCAAGGAAATCGTTTTTCAGCCACTATGTATGAAAAAAATGTTAAAGGGACTACTATTACATCGGTGTGGGTAATTTTTACCTCTATTCTTTTTGTTAATAATATATAATTCAAAATAAAAGACTGTACTTTAATGTATTTGAAAATTATTTATTTACTTGTTAATTTATTAGTTAAACTATTCATTTCTTAATTTCAGAAGTAGTACCTATCTGAATGAATTTTAGATCAGAACTAAATTTTTCCTTTAGATAAAGTCATTCAATCCTTGTTCAGAGAAGTTAATTAGTTACACCGGTTGCATTAGTTCAGAACCGGTTAAACTGGTTTTGAACGAATATATTTTTTTTTTTTTTTTCATTTTTCAATCTAATATCTAAGTATGCTCATAAACTTCATTTTCCAACAAGGTCCCCTTACTTAGATATACTTATAATATTATTCGGATAAATTAATCTTTAAACAAAATTCTTGTAAATTTCTTTTTGGTACAATATTTGTAAATATGTCTGCTAAATATTCACTAGTTTTTGCAAATGTTAATTTAAATAATTCTTTTTCTAAACAATCTCTTACAAAGTGATATTTAATGTCTATGTGTTTAGTTCTATTATTTTCGATGCAATTATTCGAGAAACCAATAGCTGCTCTACTATCACATTTTATCATTGGTTTAACAAAGTCCTTTTCATGTTCAAAAAAAGGTTTCAACTCTTCTACTATTCGTTCTATCCATAAGACTTCTTTCACTGCCTCTCTAAGTGCGATATACTTCGCTTCCATAGATGATAAGGCAACTGTCTGTTGTTTCTTAGAACGCCAATTTATAGGATTTCCTCCAACCATAACAATACATCCGCTAATTGACTTTCTATCATCAATATCAGATGCCCATGATGCATCAGTATGGACTTCTAATCCTATTTTCTCATAACAAAAATAATGTAATCTATAGTCTTGAGTATCAAATACGTATTTTAGAAGTCTTAAGTACATAGTTGCAATGTTCTTTTCCAGGATTGGTTGCAAATTTGGCTAATGTTCATACTGCATAAGATATGTCGGGTCTTGTACGCTGAGCCATATAAGATAATGATCCTATTATCTGCCTATAAGGAAATTCGTCTATATTTTCTGAGCAATCGCGTCTCGATAAAATTATCCCGGGTGTTAATGGTGTATTTATCATTTTTTCTATTGAAAGGGGAAATTTCTTCTTGAGATTTTCAATATAACTTGATTGATGTATCTTCAATCTTTTTGGTTTGGAAAAATCAAATTCCTTTCCAAAGAAGTACTTAATTTCTCCCAAATCCGTAATGTCGAATGATTTCTTTAGTAGTTCGAATATTTTCTTCATAGTTATCAATTCCCGTGATAATATCAATATATCATCGACGTAGACAATGACTATTGCTGATATTCCTAATCTGTACACACAATTACATCCTTTAATTCTTGATAAACCGAGTTTTCCGAGTGTTCTGTCTAGTTCAGTGAACCATTCGCGACCGCTTTGCTTGAGTCCATATAATGCTCTTTTCAAATGCCAAACATAATTTTCTTTTCCAGGTATAATAAATCCTTCTGGTAGCGCTAAATATATTTCTTCTGATAATTTTCCGTATAGATAGGCATAATTAAAATCTAAATGCTTGAGAGTCCATCCCAAACAGACTACGAAAATATATAACAGTATACGAATTAATGTGAAGTTGACTACAAGTGCATAAGTTTGATAATAATCAATTCCATATTTCTGAGCGAATCCCTGAGCTACTAAACGAGCTTTGTATCTGCTGATTTCTCCATTTGCTTTCTTCTTGATTGCGTATACCCATTTACATCCTATAATTTTCTTTATTTCCGGCATATGTTCTATATCATATATATCTCTCTCCTTTATAGTTTTTAGTTCTTCCTTCATAGCCGTTTCCCATTTTTCAGACTCTTTGCAACTTATTGCTTCTTGATACGTGAGTGGTATTTCCACCCAATTTGCTTCGATATTGTCCTATCCTGTTTTTGCCGTTGGAGTAAAAGAAAATAGTTTACTATCATATGGTTCTCCTTTCTCGCGAATAAATTTTCTATGTCATTCTTTGATCTTAATCTTTTCTTTCCATAATAATAATAATAATATACATCGGTTCTTAATCCAGTTGTTCTTGGAATTTCTTTTATTAAATTCAGGGGTAGTTTCGAGTTAAGATGTTTCATTGTTGAAGGTTTGTAATGGGGACCCTTTTTTTGTACCCTTATAATGAAAGATCCAAAGCTTACTTAGGTTCACGAACTGCATGCTGTCAAATGGGATTTAATTATAATATCAACCCTGGAAGAAATCACCTATAGAGGGCGCCACCTATATCATGAGGATTCATGGTCACCTAGGATGTCACGTGATTACAGGGAAGATCTATACAGGGTGGTAAAGATCAGACCAACACCTATCTTTGTGGACGTCCCCCAATAATGCCGTCACTATACTACAATGTACACCTCGTATACAGGGTGTTAGTAAATACGTGTCATTGTAACCAAATGAGAATTTTCTATGGGTTCAGGTAAATGCCTGATGGTTAGAAACATTGCAGATCTAAGCCTCATAATTCACTAGATGACTTAACTCTGAGACAATTTATTTAACAACTTTAATACTAAGATAATGATTGAATTGAATCAACAAGAGACCAGAAACGTCAAGGTTGACTCCGTACGGTAAGCACACCAGCGTAAAGGTTTGATGTGTCTACCATCGTGGAGTAGGCAATCTTGAAGGCGACTTTCCAGGTCTTGCAATGCATTTGCCAGCATTTGTGTAGTGATTAAATAGAAAGCGGCTCGAATCCGGTACTTTGAGTCTGCTGCGTCCATCGGTTCTGTTTCGTAAACGACTCCCTTAACATAACCACATAGTAAGAAATCAATTGGGTAAGGTCACGAGACGGTGCTGGCCACGGAATTGGTCCACCAATTTTTATCCAACGATTGGGAAAGCGGTCGTTCAGCCATTGACGAACATTAAGCGCCCAATGTGTGTGGGGCTTATTCCTGTTGGAACCACATGTTGCAAAACCCTGCTAATAGCAATGCGCCTATCGCGTCACTAAACTCGTGACGCAGGAAGTCCAAGTACAAATCTCAAGTAATGTTTGCAAATGCCAAATCAGACATTTACCTTCCATTGAATTTGATGGTAATTGTGTCGTAACCAATAGGGATTGTAATGAGTCCAGTAATGAATGTTTTGACGGTTTACCGTACCATCCATGCGAAATGTATCTTCGTCCGAAAATAGCACCTTTTGCAAAAATTGTGGATCGGCTGCAATTAGGTCACGCATGGTAAGACACCAGGTTCTACTAAACCATGTTACTTTTCTTGCAATTTTACATCGCCACCACTACTGGCCCTATCATATCCACCTCCATGAAGCCTTAACAGACGACGATTACCTAAGACGGCAAGACCTTTGTCTTACCATGCGTGACCTCATTGCAGCCGATCCACTATTTTTGCAAAAGGTGCTGTTTTCGGACGAGGCTACATTTCACAGAGATTGTACGGTAAACCGTCAAAACATGCATTACTGGACAAATCACAATCAATATTGGTTATGACACCATTACCATCAAATTCGATGGAAGGTAAATGTCTGGGTTGGCATTCTTGGGAACCGAATTATCATTCCCTTTTTCTTCGATGCGAACATTACTGGAGATTTGTACTTGGACTTCCTGCGTCACGATTTTAGTGACGCGATAGACGTATTGCTATTAGGAGTGATTCGAAAAATGTGGTTCCAACAGGATGGAGCCCTACCACATTGGGCGGTAAATGTTCGTCAATGGCTGAACGACCACTTTCCCAATCGTTGGATAGGTAGACGTGGACCAATTCTGTGGCCAGCACGGTCTTCTGACCTTACCCCCTGGGATTTCTCCCTATGTGGTTACGTTAAGGGTGTCGTTTACGAAACAGAACCAATGGGCGCAGAAGACTTAAAGGACCGGATTCCAGCTGCTATCAATGGAATCACTATTCAAATGCTGGACTCATTGCAAGACCTGGAAAGTTGTCTCCAAGAGTGCCTACACCACGATGCTACCATCGTGGTGTAGGCGCTCTGGGTACGTCAAACATGTACGCTTATGTGGTTACCGTACGGATTCACTTTGGCGTTTCAGGCCTCACGTCGATTCAATTCAATTATCTTATTATTAAAGCTGTTAAATAAATTGTCTCGGAGTCATCAAGTGAATTACGAGGCTTAGATCTGTGCAACTGCAATGTTTCTAGCCATCAGGCATTTACCCTATTAAGGCCCTTCCTTCAATTTTTCCTGTTTTATTCAGTGTTTTGGGGTTGGAATATGTCATATTTTAAATAGTTTTATGGTAAATGGGTTTTTGTTAATTTTACCATTTAACAAACAGAATTTGGCCCTTATACTAAAACGTAACAGAATTGGTTTATGTTAATTAATTTGGAATATAATTAATTTTAAAAACGTCGCTTTTTAGGTTTCCAAGTCCTTCGTTTCGTCGCCAGATCTATCGAAATAATGTGTCAAATTATAAAATTATGGTTGAGAATTGTAGAGGAATAGTCAAGTAAGAACATGTAATGATTTAAGATTTCTATATTAATTAGTCCCGAATTAAATTAATGTTAAAATCTGATGAGTTATATTTCCAGTTTTTAATTTTAATTTTTCTCGGCGAATTATAAACCAGGGACTCTGTAACTATAATATGTTTCGTGTATGGAGGTTATTCCCCAATTAAGATGCTATTTGAATTTTTCAATTCATTTTAATTAGAGATTTGGCGACGAAACAATTGTCTATAGATTGAGTACCCTTTGTACAACGCTGACAAGTCATACTTGGTTCGAATATGGTATAGAATGTTTGTTTGGCCATTTCTTAATAGGTGGCTCTGGTAACTGAACGATGGGTTGCACGTGATATACCCAATTTTTATCCCGTTTCCGCAATAACCCATTAGCAAAATTAAAAAATAAAGTCACTCTCCCCCTTTCGGAGGTAACAGTCAGTCCCCTTGCCTAAAAAAGAAGAGAATAGACCACTTCGCGGGTAGAAAAGGGGGTAGGCATCCTTCAGTATCAGGCATACAAAAGGGTATGAACCCCGTGCTCTCATGCAGTGAGAGCTCGGGGCTCATCCCCCTTTATATGTATGATACCGAAGGATGCCTGCCCCCTTTCTACCGTCGAAGTGGCTACTTCGTCCCAACCTTGAAAAAAGCCAACATCTTAATGGTGCCCATGGAAGATGTTGGCTAGTTATTTAGAGGCTCTTAAAGGGAGAATGCAACCTAATAAGTGATTTTTAATCGATTCCTTATCGTTTAAATAGGCCTAGTCCACCATTAAAAAGTTTACAAAACAAATATTAAACAAGAAATAAATTTAAAACTTACTCAGAAAATAGGCTTAGCGGTATTCATGGAGATCCTGATTTCCTCACGTGTAAGGTCTAGCGACCAATCGAACGCGTGGAGATCTCGCGTGAACGACCGGTCTTCGCTCATTTGGTCGCTAGACCTTGCACCGAGGAAATTCAGGATCTCCATGAATCCCGCCACTGTGTAGTAGCTATAAGTATTCTATACTAAATGTTTGAAAGATGCGTCTAAACAATCTAAATTGATTAGATTTAGCTTATACATTATAAATCGTAACTCCCTTGGCAAAAAAGGGAGGAAATAGACTTTAGAATAGGTCAAATCTTTAGTTTTGAAAAGAAAAGGTTTTTTAAACAAACACCTGTGAGTCAGAGAGAGGCCGGCGGGACTTGACAAAATTAAAAAGACCGCCCACCGGGTCCATCCTCTCGAAATTTTTTCACTTCACTTCGCAAGCAGTTAGCAAACTATCGAAACCTTTGGGGGATTATTACACATTGTCAACCCTCATAGAGACTAAAATAGCATATGCAAACTGTTCTTGAACCCGAGTACTGCGTCGAAAAATAAGCGAAATTTTATCCTTATTTTAACTATTTCTTTTTTGCGCAACCAAACGAAAAAATTCGTAACTTTTCAACTAAGGAAGGGCCTTAAACCCATAGAAAATTCTTATTTCGTTACAATGATCCGTATTTATTGACACCCTGTACACGAAGTCTACATTGTAGTATAGTGACGTCATCCGACAGCATTATTGGGGGACGTTCACAAAAGTAGGTGTTGGTCTGATCTTTACCAACCTGTATACTCAAGTGAAACCTACAGATCTGGGCAGATCGTAACTAGTGGGAATTAGAAGAGATTCGAATTCAGGATTCCTGTTTGTTAAATGATATTTTACCTAATTTATTGTCTAATGGGAATTTCAAAGTAATTAAAGTTTAAAAGAATATATTATTACTATATATCTATTTTTCGTTCCCTACGAACCCACAAAGTTACAAATAGAGGCACCGCCGATTCGTTTTTCCGCGCCGTTGTTTAGTTACCCTTAGGCCGTCACCGTTTAGTTATTTCGCCCGTTTGTTTCTTTTTCGGTCGGGGGTGTGCAGCCCCATCGGCTGTGAACATAGCTTTCCAGGTGACATTACTTATTTCCGCGCCTATTATTCAACCCCATGTGTTTGGACAGAAATTGAACTACCATCCCAGGAAGTGTTACAGTTAGGTTTTTTTTACCGATGCGTTCAGGTGTTCGGTTCAACTGTTTTGTTGTGGAGTTTTTTGGGCTTCTTCGTATTTGAGAAGTGTGGACCTCCATCAACGCTCGCGGAGGCCTAAATGCGCTCATTGCATTGATTCCCTTTAATTCTCCCTTCAGAGGAACACGTTCCTCTTTTTGCCGACATAATCCTGGACATTATTTTCAAGTGGTCTATCTTTCTACAACGGCTATTAGTGTGGTGCTTTATGGAAACGTTCTCCTGGAATTCCTTAAATTGTGGTACCTATTGCTGAACAATTGGAAGAATTTGAGTATCATATTTGTGTTTTGTGTTTTTTGGGGGGAAAATTGGAATATATTGGTTTCGGATACTTATTTTTGTACGCCCATTCGCGTTTTATATTTATATTTGGTAATTTAGAGTTTTTGAATAATTTTCCCATTTCTTAAGAGGGTACCGAGTTCTTGGTTTTTGCACTGGAATCACATGTTAGGTAGTTGAAAATCCATACTTGAATACTCCTTGGTTGATTACGTGAATGAGAGATAGCTTTTCTCTTTGATAGATTTAGTGTCGTTCTTTTAGGAAAAAATCTCACTAAGAAACCACGTTTTTGTTATAGAAGTCCGACTTATAACAAAATTTTTCTTGAAATAGTTTTTTTTTGCGAAGACTAAGGTAAACTAACTTGAATAATTAACTTAATCATTATTATATATATTTTTAACCCTAATATTAACGTTTTGTCATTTTTATTTAATAATTTAAAATTGTAATTCAGGTGTTAAGCCTTATTGTTAGGCTTTCTTTTTGGGATATTAAGTCCTTCAGTATTAATCATGTTTGGATTATCGAATTTAGATTTGGGACTTTTAGTAGGGGTTATGTGTTTCATATTAATGATCTATGGATGTTTTTTCTTGGGGATGTATCCACATACTGATCCTATTCGACCGGCTGGTGTAATCCCACCTGCATATCAGACCCCAGAGGAAACTGATTATCATACCCCTGCACCAACTTCTCGTAGAACCCCTTTACGTAGGGCAAGATTTAGAAGTTTATCTGATTTAACGGACAAAAATATCATTCAAAATGCTGAGAAAGAACTATTTAACGAGGAAGGATTGGTTGAGGCCTTTTCTAATAGGGTTTATGACAAATTTAGTAACAGACTAGAGCATACTGAACAGGAGCTTAGGCTACTGACGCAAGTAGCTAAAGAGAAACCCGTAACTAATCATACCCAAACGGTAGAAGAGGATACTCAGGCACAGTTAGATAGGGAACGAGAAGAGATTATTAGAGACCGTTGTGAATTGGAACAGCAACACGTATTGTTAAGGCAGGCTCAAGAAGCCTTGGAACAGCAAACATTGGGTGTTCAGAATAGAATTATATAGGATAGAAGGACACTTAATCAGGAACAATTGTTATTTGAGGATCAGGTACATGCCCATTTGCAAAGTAGGTTTCAACAGTTTATTTCCGTTGAAAGAGACCCTCCTCCACCAGAACGAATGGAAATTTCAAATAGTGAAGGAAGTAATAATGATCCACAAGAAAATCAAGTTAATTTACCCCAGAGATCACGAGAAAGGACCCCGACCCTATATTATCGGGAGATGTTAATAGTGTAGTCAATCAAAATGCGCCGTCCTCTACATCTCTGAATTTAGGAAACCCTATCAGTTTACCTGTTTCTAGTGGAGTAACAGTTAATTTAACCAGTTCAGATATTTCGTCCTCGACAGGAATAATATATTCTGTAGCCACTACTTCTCAAAATGCTAGTATAGTTAGCTCAGATATGGGGGGTCCTATTTTACATTCAATCCCAATTGTTGCTAATACTGTTAGTGGAACGCCTGGAAGTTTTATACCTCCTCCTCTTAATATTCCTAGTTCAAGTATACAGACACCCAATAGTTTGGGAATAAGAAGTCAAATGTCTCCCCTAACGGTAGCGTTACCTGGTTCGATTCCCACTACAGCATCGATTAGTTCGATACCAATACTTAGTAATATACAGGCGGGTGGACAAGCTCGACAGCAATTAGGAGCTCGTTATATTTTGAGTAAACAATTCCAAATGCCAACTTTTTCTGGGGAACCTAATAAAGATCCTAAATTGTTCTTACATACGTTGAGCGAATACGTACAATTTCATAATTTTAGTGAAGATACCTTACACCTTTTATTACCCAGGATATTTACTAAAGGAGCTCAAGTATGGATTTAATGTATAAAAATAACCGCAGATTAACCTGGCAAAATTTCATGACTGAATTCCATGTTAAATATTTATCTGATGATAGAGAAAGTTGTTTAGAAATGGCTCCTTTTGGAGCTTTAACCCAGGATACTGATGATCTTTTGGATTTTAGATATAAGATAGTTAAATTGAATTGGTCATTACGGGAACCCTTAACTGAAGATAGATTGGCAAAATTGCCTCCATCAGTTAAAATGTTGTTACCTAGGAATACCTGTGGAACCATGGCCCAATTTGATAGTGAAATCCTACGAAATAGCGGTATTGCGCTACCTAGTCAAGCTACTGGCATAGTTGCCCAGGGAGTGTATATTCCCCCTCCTTCCCCAAGAAGACCAAGTCCTTTACAAAGAACTAATTATCCTAGACCTTCAGGATCTTCTAATTTTACTCCCACCTGTTTCAAATGTCATGAAGTGGGACATATTAGTATAAATTGTCCCAATGTCACAACCCTAATTCAGTACAGCAAGTTTCAAGAAGGATTCCTCCTAATAGTACGCCTTCGGGAAACGAAATTCCAACTCATTGAACGGACCGAAAGGAGCTGGACAGGGACAAGGACAGGGTCCATCAATTAATTTAAATATGTATCAAGCCAACCATTCACCACATTATTCTCTACGTGGTATTAGAATTATAATATGCATTAAAAATATAGTGGCATTTCTCGATTCAGGAGCTGATAAATGCGCTATTTCTGAAGAATTAGTTTATGAGCTTGGGGTAACTAACTTAATAGAATACAGGCCAAGAGTTAAACAAATAGTAACTGATAATGTAACGGAAGAAACATTGGGACATGTTACTCTTGAGAAAGAGTTGGGAGTACAAATGGGCATTATTCCCGTAAAGTTTCACGTAATACCTGGATTACGTCATCCCCTTATTTTGGGTAATGAACTAGTTAGAGATATGAAGGCAATTATTGATTATTGTGGATTTAGTTTGCCTTTAATACCCTTAAGCACAAGTCACCCAACTCCAGTTATGGATTTAACTAAAATCCCTAATATTAACGTAAACCAATTAAACCTAATGATCTGTTATCATTAAGTCAAGAATTCATACAATGATTTCTGGAAAACCTGGTAGAACCCATTTGGTTAAACATCATAAACGACTCAAACCAGACGCAATACCAGTTAGTAATCAACCCTATTCTCATAGTAGGTTTGTTAACGAGGAAATAGATAACCAGATTCAAGAGTTATTGAAACAGGGAATGATACGTCCTTCAGAGAGCCCATGGGCTTCACCCATAATAATGGTCGATAAAAAGGATGCAATAAAGGGAGATGGTAGAGATAGACGTATGTGTATCGATTTAACCGCAGTCAATGCCGTAACCATTATTGATCCATACCCTATTCCAAAGATAGAGGAAATAATAGATTCAATGGGTAAACCCAGATATCACTAAGTTAGATTTGAAATCAGGTTATTGGCAGATTGAAATGGCCCCTGATGATATGGTGAAAACAGCTTTCGTTACTAGGGATGGTAAATATGAATGGTTGGTTCTGCCCTTTGGTCTCAAAAATGTCCCTTCAAGCTTTATGCGCTTGATGAATTGAGTCCTAAGATATGCCAGAAGATACGGTGTGGTAATTTACCTTGATGACATAATTATTGCGAGTCAAACCTGGTCAGATCATTTAATAGCCTTACGCTATGTGTTTTCCCAGTTGAAACATGCAGGCCTAACCCTTAATCTAAGTAAAAGACATTTTGGTCTATCATAAGTCTCAGTTTTGGGATATATTTTTAGTGCCCAGGGAGTTCAAATAGACCCTGACAAAGTTAGAGCTATCATCGAATTTCCAACCCCCCCCCCCCCCGAAATGTTAAACAAGTGTCTTCCTTCTTGGGTATGTGTGGCTATCACACTAGATTTATTCCCCGATTAGCTGATCTTACCGCTCCCTTGAATAAATTGAAAAGGAAATATTATAGATGGCGTTGGGGCGAAGAGGAACATAATGCTTTTGAGGAATTGAAATACCTAATAGCCAATGCAGCCATGCTTCAGGTGCCAAGCCCTGATGGAAAATATATCATAACCGCTGATGCTAGTGGGACAGGTATATGGGGCATGTTAAGCCAAATTCAGGGTGAAAATGAAGTTATCTTGGCTTATTTTAGTAAATTGTTGACCCCCGCACAATTAAAGTACAGTACCCCCAACAAGAAGCTTTAGCAGCTATTGAAACCGTTAGAAAATTCAGACATTATATAGAGGGAAGAAATTTTGCAATTGTTTCGGATCATCGTGCCCTATGCTGGTTACTTAAACTTAAAAAGAGCTTGTTATTATCATCCCCAATTATACACACTGATCAAGAAATATTTTAAGGAATGTGAAGTTTGTCATCGATATAAGAGCAGAAATACAAAGCGTCCAGGTCTTATGGTACCGTCGTATAAAATACACCCGTGACATTTGGTGGGAATAGATATTATGGGTCCATTACCCTGTACTAAAAGTCAAAATCGATTCTAATGGTCGATTATTTTACGAAATATGTTGAAGTTTTTCCCGTCAGAAGTATTACAGCTCCTATATTGTGTCAAGTATTGCTCCAATATATTTCTAGGAATGGCACTATGGCTGCCATTTTATCAGACTATGGGCCCCAATTTACATCTACAATTTGGAAGCAGTTATGCAGTAAGTTGAAGATTAAAGTAAAATTCACTTCCCCGTATCATCCTCAGGCCAATATGACTGAGCGAGTGAATAGAGTAATGGGAGAAATGAGTATATATACAGGAAATGTACATACAAAATGGGATGAACATTTACCATTGATTCTGTTAGCTATTAATAGTACAGTACACGCATCAACTAGATATTTCCTTTTTTATCTTCACCACGGTTATGAGCCTACGTTGCTTTAGGACGAAAGAAGTTTTGAGGGTGTACCAATTAATATAGAGACGGTCTTAGAGTATGAAAATGGACCTATATATGATTGGCAAATAGCTATAGATTTCGCACAGGAAATAAATGAGTTAGCTAGCATGAAACAGAAGTATTTTTATGACAGAAATTATACCAGCGGAGAACTTGAAGTGGGTCAGTATGGAAATTGGGACATATATTATTAAATGCTGCTGCCAAGTATTCTTCTAAGTTTGGACCTCGTTAGGAAGGGCATTATCGTATTGTTGAAAATATTTCCCTTGTGAATTATGTAATTATGGAGATGAGTAGAGGAGCTCTTGCTGGCACTTGGCACATTTATCAATTAAAGTTATATATGTGTACAGCATCAGTAAATACTCAGAAAGTCTTAGAATCTCAGGTTAATCCCACAGTTCTTGTTAATACTGGCCCGGTTGTAGCTACAGATATGGTAGAAATTGATAATTATTTGCTAAAACCTTTTTCTTATGGTTGGCACAGGGAAGTGGTATTCTGTAAATCTCAGGTTTCTCGTTTGGGAGATGTGTATTATTATACCCCGGGCCCTAATGTTAGAAAATTACGTTCATTTCCTGATATTGAAGATTATCTCTTATTACATGCAGTTGCACCCCAGATTCTACATAGGTCTAACTTTTCAATGAAACCTAAAAAGGGACAGGCCAAAATTCCATCTTACCTTTTGTTATTATTGATAGGCCTACTCCGAACCAATTTCTATAGAAAACAATTTAATACCTTGCCGCGCTGTCATAATTACATTTTTAACTTTAATTACATTCATATCTAACTGCTGTACTTAACTTGTTAAAGAAAACAAACTTTGAACTGTTGTATTTTTGTACATATTCTGTACAAAATAAACTCTTGTTATCATCATAAATTTAGTTTCTAATTCCCCTCGCACTCCCCTTGTCCTTTTTCGATGAATTTGAGGGATGAAAAAGGCGAAGCAAGGGAGCGAACGGGGCAGATGAACATTTAGCGCAGGAGTGTACAGACACCTTACTATTTAAACCAAGTCAGTTTGAATAAAGAACTTTATATCCAGTTTCATG
The DNA here is from genome assembly GCA_963920705.1 of Odiellus spinosus. Lineage (NCBI taxonomy): Eukaryota > Metazoa > Arthropoda > Arachnida > Opiliones > Phalangiidae > Odiellus > Odiellus spinosus. The sequence continues at coordinate 112,445 of CAWUCO010000199.1, forward strand.
TTTATTAATTACACGATAAGTCTTATTTTAGTAACGCGCAAAAGTTCGTGGATCCGAAAATGTCGTTAGTTTCTCTGGTAAGTCTCTTCTGTCATTTCTCTCCATTTTAGTTGTGTAGTTCGGGTTTAATAAAGCCATCGTCATTCCCGGCTAGGCTAAAATCTCCCCTGAATCAGATACATCATGCAGTTACACCCCAGATTCTACATAGGTCTAACTTTTCAATGAAACCTATTCCTATTGCTCATCCTCCGTATGAAACGATACGTCATACTTAATTTTTTATAATGGTTATAATTTAGATGTCTAGAGGATCTTATCGTGGAAGGCTTCCTCCGTCCATGGGTCATCCCAATCCACCAACTACTCCCGAAATAGAGCAACAGTTAAATGATGCTCTTAGGCGTATAGTGGAATTAGATAACATCAAGAATAGATTCAACACAAGAATATCGAACCGTACGCTATACCTCTGGTATAACGCTAGTTTCGAGCGGGTGGAGCTTACTAGATTTGACGTTACATGCGTTATGATTTTCACCCTATCACGAGCTTTCGAGGTCCGCGACAGAGAGCTAGCTCTGCCGGCAGCGCCTATCCCCACAGCCTGATATCCTCCCCCTGCACTTACCGTAGAAAACAGCCAACCGCTTCCTGTGCACGTGACATGAGGCGTGGCGTAAGACCTCCGTAGGCTCCATCCGCTTGAGACTAACGCGCGGACAAAGGTATATCGCTTACATATTCTGGTGTTGAATCTATTCTTGATAACAGGCGTATAGCGGCTTCAGTAAATCTTCAATCGCTGGCGTTTGTGGCCTCCGAACGGGAGTTGGGAAGCGGGTCGGATTCTTGATCCAGGTCATCGGTGGCAGAAAGTCCAGTATTATCACCAATGCCTCGTGAAGATAATGCAGCCCGTTCTTCCGTATCAGAGGCACCTGCTTCTAATAACGATAGTCAAGTCAAATCTTCTGAAGTTCCATCTGCTAATAATGTGTGTTCGGACGTTCAAAATATACCAATAGCCTTACTACCAGTGCAGGATAGCCCGGCAATCCCATATGTGGACGTTTTATTTTCTCTAGGACTTTTTTCCCACGAACAGAAACTGACAATACCTTTTCACAAATATGTTGAAGCTAATCCTCAGTTATTCCCCGATAATTTCGAAGGATGTATTGTACACAAGACTTCCCTCCTACTTCAGTATGGGAGAGCCCCTGGTGTTTTTATGGTAGTAGGGATCTCCCCTATTTTTGCACAGGCTCTTTGCAGCAGGGATTTAGGTCCCTTGATTAAAGACCGTTTGGGTTATTTGGGTGTTCGGGGTGTAGGTAACATCGGTTTGGATTACGTTTCATCAGTATTGGCTTCGTGTTCGGAAACTCAACAAAAATTTGCTTTTAGCAAACAGTTAATTATCGCTTAAGAACGGGGCCAGCCCGAGCTTTTACATTGTAGAATGCCAGCCGAGGGGTGTTATCCCATTGGATCGAATCCCATTCGACCGAATTGAAAAGATAAGAGATTCCGCCAAAATATAAAGTTTTTATAGCCATATTGGTGATTTCTCACTAAAATCAATCGTCTATTATAAAAATAGTTACAAGGTTAAAATAAAATAAGAGCAATATATTTATCCTAAAATTTCGAGTATTATAGTACATCAGGAGCAACCCATTAAATTGAGGTTAAACCTTAGACAAACTAATTTGGTATATGAATTAGTTCAGAAATATGAATGGTTTAAGAGTCATAGTGTAAGAATTAAAATGAATTTAAAGGATTAGATCTGAGAGTCAGGATATCATAATTGACGACTAAGCCTCTGCGGGATATATAATCGCCTAAAATGCAAGCTCTATTAACTTGCACTGGAGACACGTTATTTCAGCCTTATCAATGGTTTTGAAAGTCTGCTATCTCTATAAATAATTAAGGGATACCAGACTCTTCTAACAAGTCATTTTTGAACGATTTAAACTGTTGTAAAGTGCGTAAAAAGTATCAAATCTCACCAAAGGTTTCACGGTAATTTTCAATTAATTATCAAAGCTGCAAACTAAGTCTGTCTCTATGAAATTTTAGAATGGAACATTTCACGAGGAAAGTTAGTTGCCGATGCCAATATTATATAAAAATGGCCCGTGAATAGAACTAACTCTTGTGGGCGCGTTATTTCGGGATAATGAACCATCACTAAATAACAATGGATATGGACTAATTAGGAACTGAGGAATTTAAACGGTTTGTTCCCCTTTAGTCCAAAAACGTTGGCCCAATGGGGGCTTCATTGGCCAAATATGATGGATTCCCAATTCGCCCAGACCAAAAATTCCGCTTCCCATTTCACCCAAAACGTATTCGCAAATGCCCCTTTGAACCAAAATATTCATGCTGCATTTTTTAATTCTAAATAGATTACATTAAACGATAATTTAAGCGTTTTAGAATTTTATTCATTTGAAAATGGAAATCGAATGGATTCAATCGTCTAGAGGACAAATAGTTCTAGTAGTTCGCGGAAAAGTTGGGTTCGGCTAGAGAAGGTTGGGTTCGGTTAGTTAAGGTTCGGTTCGGTTAGTTAAGGTTCGGTTCGGTTAGTTAAGGTTGGGTTCGGTTAGTTAAGGTTGGGTTCGGTTAGTTAAGGTTGGGTTCGGTTAGTTAAGGTTGGGTTCGGTTAGTTAAGGTTGGGTTCGGTTAAGTAAGGTTTGTTTGTGTTATATTCGGTTTAGTGGGGTTCGGTTAAGTAAGGTTTGTTTGTGTTATATTCGGTTTAGTGGGGTTCGGTTAGGTTGGGCTGGGTTTGGTTAGTGTAAGGATAGTTAAATAATACTTAAATAAAAATATATTTTACGAAACTGAATATAAAATGAGCGTTGAAAATGCCTTTCATTGAAAAAATTATAAAATTGGGACGATTGGGTGTGGGCTAAAAGAATAAGGCTAAGTGGGAATTGGGCCAGTTTGGAATGGGATAGTTTGGATTGAGGCAATTGAGATTGGGCGAAATGGGAATTGGCCATATCGGTGTACAGCCGTATAAATCTACGACCAGCAGAAGAATCTTTCAAATCTCATAGGCTTGTAATAGGCTAGGACGGGTTTGTTTTGGTTAGGTTACGTTTGGATTGGGTTAAGTTGGGTTGTGTTGGAGCTCTATGTGATTTTAATATAGTGTTTTTATAATTTCACATATCTGCTTGTCGTAAATTTTTTTAAGTATTTTTTGGAACTCCTACGGTACTAATTAGTCAACCACTATTGTTATTTAGTGGGGATTTGAATATCGTCATCTATTTCTTACAAACATCTTTTTCGGTTCATACGCTCCTCAAGAAATTGACTCGTTTAAAAAAAATATTCTTAATTTTCTTTGAGACTAATTTCGTAATTTCAATAATTACCCTCAAATATCTTTTAAGACTTTGGGAAATTGTTTTACCAGTTCAAATTGCTTAAAATAAATTGTTTCCAGAGCCTAGTATCCCTTTTTTTAAATTAAACCTAACAAATACCTTAAAATGCAGCCACAACATTGTAACGTAATGAATATGACTTAAAAATACAATTAAAAATCGGCAATTCGCTTTATAAAGTTAAATTTCGGTGATTGAAAAATATTTGTTTTTTAAACAACAAGTTTTCGTAAATATTTTACAAAATAATTCATGGCTAGTGCTCATTTTACTTGACCATTAAATTATTATAAGGCAATCAAATCTTTGCATTTCTGCGAATTTAATTTATTTGAATTCCATCGGTTATATTTAAGCAAAGATTCTTGTCCCATTGGACCGAATCCTAGTGGTGCTTTTTCGGTCGAATGGGATTTCCCATTGGACCGAATCTGCCAAAGTGCGGGTTTTTCGGTGGAATGGGAATTTTTTCGGTCGAATGGGATTCGGCCCAATGGGACAGGAACATTCAATGATTGTATTACAATCCTTCCACAAGAATCACCCACGAACCACCCAATTGTAATTTGTATTTTTTCTCACCACCCTCTTATTAAAACCTTTCGTGTTTTTCCTTGTTGTTTTTTTTCTCACCCTACGTTCTTTCATTATTTGTGGTGGGGGTAAATGGGGACCCCTTTAATAACTTTTATGGAAGACCAAAAGCTTACCTAGGTTCAAGAAATGCATGCTATTAAAGGGGAATCGATCATGCTTTCAACCCCTGAAGAAACCTTCTGTAGAGGGCGCAAACGGCGACTTGTGTCATGTGGGATCATCATTATGATACCTAGAGTGTCACGTGACTTCCAGGGAGATCATTCATAAAAGGGAAAGCAACAAACCTAGGCAGGTCAATTGGTGGGATGACGAACTCAGGTTCTCATATTTCACTTGAACTATTTATAGTGTTATTTGTTTGAATTAGATTTATAATATAACGGATTCGGGTTAAGGGAAGAGAGAGCTAGCCTAAAACCAATGTGGCGAAAGATCTTCTTAAATGACTTTAGCTGGAAGAGTTATAAATGCTTCGATTTAAAACTAAGATAAATACAACTGTATTAACTTCCTTTAATTCGGTTTAATATCTGGTTAAATATTTGTACATTGGTTTAATTAAGGAAACGACTGTCGCTACTAAGAAATTAACTCTCTCTCCTCTCGTGTGCCTCCGCGCATCTCGTTTTTATACACTGGGTGCTACTATGCACATGCGTGGTGGCAGGCGGAAGTTGAGAAAAAAACTTGAATTATCATATACATTTTTTAGACAATTAGATTTAACCTTTCAACTTAAATTATAATAAGAGGTGTTTTAGACAATGAGATCTAATTTTTTAAACAAACTGGAATTTTGATATAGGCCTAATATGTCAAAGAGTAAAGGTAAGTTAAATATATCAGAATTATTCCCAACCATTACACTCTTCGCCCAATGAAAAAAAGAAAGGACGAGAAAAAATTGTAAAAAGGACGCTAATTAACAGAACAGTTCCTATTGTCAAATTTTTGGTTCTTTCTTTCCCAATTATCCTTCAAAAAGAGTTAATGTTGTGACCAAATTCTCATTTTACGTTTTTTAAGTCTATTAATAGGTTAACAATATGAGTCCCAAAAGGGGGTATAAGTAACAAAATTAGTAGATATCTAAATAAATTAACAAAAAAAATTGTTATAATTAAATTAAAATAGTATAATTAATGAAATTATTATAAATGAATTCTAACGGATAATTTCCCCAGAGGGAGCATATATAAGATGTCTCTTAAAATTAAACATGTCTCGGGTTAGTGTCGGGAAGTAGGGAAAATTGATTAAGTAAGCTGCTGCTTCCACGCTTGATCGTAATTTCTTGTGATGTGGAGTAGACATCTTTGTCCACTCCACCAGGCTGAACCGTCTGGCGAAAAACTACTTCTCGAATGAATCCATGTTCAAAAGGTTGAATGGTTTTCTCAGTCAACAGAGGGTATTGACGTAGTATTCTTGAACGATCAAGTGGTGTTGTCTCATCAGTTTGGGGTTTCTCAACTGGAACATCTAATATAGTGTCTAGTGAAGAATCGGTAGAATTAGAGGTGTCTAAAACCCGCTGATTAGAGATAGGTGGCGAATGTCGTATAGGTGTTGCGTGTCGTGTAGGGGTAGGTAAGGTGTTCTCATCAATGTCTAGCGCGGAGGAGTCATTTGCGACTGGTTCAGAAGGAGTTCGTGATTCACCTGCTTGTTCAGGAGTATTTTCAGGCATTATCTCTCCGATATTATGAAAAGTCTTTAATTGACTAATATGGCATTGGGAACTTCTCTTAGTATTTAATTCTTCTAGTTCATAAACTAGATTGGAGATGTGTCGTATAATAATGTATGGCCCAATCCATTTGGGTAAAAGTTTAGCAGAGATATATCGTGCTGCATTTGACAATTGATGATTCTCTTTCCATACCATCATCCCTGGTTGGAAATAGTCCTCCTCTCTACGCAAGTCATAATATTTCCGTTGACGAGCTTGGTTTACCTCAATTGTTCGCGAAACTGCTAAAATTTCCCTTCCAAGATTCTCAATACGTTCTTGATTTTCCTAGAGGAAATCTGCTCGATCAATTTCAGTTATGATGTCTTCATAGACCTCCTAAGGTGTATTTGGCTCTCTGCCATGATTTAGGTAAAAAGGGGTCCTACCTGTGTCCACATGAGGACTTCTATTAAGGGCAAACTGTAGGGTGGATAAGCTAGAGTCCCAAAACTGGTGATCATTCAAGTAAACTATGACACGGCAAAAGCAACATGCAAATTAAATAGATATAAAGGTTAGGTGGCTAATTAGTTATTTAGAAATATAAAAGCTAACATAAATGGATAGTTAATTAAAAATAAAGAGAAAAACTAGAAAGGGTTAGCGAAATAAAAATTAAGTGAAAAAGGTAGAAAGGGTTAGTTATATAGGATATAAAATTAAATGTACCAAGGAAAATTAAATGTAATCGCGAGATTATAGTTATTGTCCAGGACATTTAAATTAATAAATATTGGCTCGCCAGGGTATTGTATAAGAAAAGCAACGAGAAGCTCATAAAACAGACAATTAGAATTCATACAGAAGTAAATTAAATATGGGAAGGTACGAATGTGTATCTCATAGTTTTATTCGGTTGAAAGGCAAAAGGAACAGATGGGATTTTCAGGCAATCTGAAAGAAACAATTTTTTAATGTTAAATTTACTAATTTTAGATTCATTGGAGAAATCCGTGGTAGTGGACGCCGTTTTCATGCAGGGTAAAGAAGTTTATAATAATGGAAGCTGTAAGTTGGATCAAACTTACATTATTAAAGAGCTGTCAATCCATCCAAACTGGGGACGAGAAATGGGATTCTAAAAGTATTCATTTTGCGAGCTATAGAGCCCCATACCCTTAAACAGCTTTATCTTTAAAAATGCGCCGTGTAAACTATTACGTACAACATCAGCTGATAGGTAATGCGTGGGGGTATGGAAGGTTAGACTACGGCCGTTTAGCCGTACATTGTTCAGATCCAAAGTTTAAAAACTTTGATCGAATTTTCGTGAAAGGCCACGAAAAAAGTTTAATTATCGGGGAAATGTTTCAAATGGAATGTTTGGATATAACCCGCTGGGATTGTCCAAAACTAGAATGGGCTAGCAACTCTTTGTCAATTCATAAAATTGCTAAGGCGAAGTGTACAAGAGAAGCTTGTAAATATTACGCGGAATATGTCCTAGAAAATCCCGTTATTACAACCTGAAACACCCCACTTAAAAACCCTTAATAAACCAGTAAATACCTGATAAAATCCAGGGGGTTTCGATCATCAAAATCCCTTTCCGTCTCTTCTAACTCCTCCCTTTCTAAGGGAATCGTACTCTCGTCAGCGTCGTACCCAGCTTCCGCAGCAGCACCTGAATTCATAATCCTAAACCCTGCTATTTAGCATGTTAAAATATTCACATAAATATTTAAAATCCCCCACGACATTCTCTGACGACAAGCACCAAGTTAAACGTCAATTTTCAGGCTGCGCTATCTTTATCCTAATTTCTCGCACTCAATCGCGTGTAATTTGAGCAGTGGAAAAAGCCGCGAAAGCTGGTCTAAAATATATTATTGGCGATCGAAAAACCCATTTAAACGATAAGTAATCAGTATAATATCATTTGTTGTTAGGTTTTATTCTCCCTTTAATTTTTATTTGTATATTTTCGCTTCCAATCGATTAAAAATTACACGCTGCTCGTCTTCATTTTCCCTTTAGCAATATTAAATTGATGTTGATACGTTTCATTTTCCCTTTAATAGACCTATATTATACTACTCTTATTAAAACCTAACATAAATTAATTTACCTTCGTCAAGGGAAATGTCATTTCCGGAATCGTCAATTACCGAATCGGGTCAGTGGCAAAAATGTTTTGCATGTTGAGTGCAGCTATTACATTTGCCGTAATGTCACCGCAAGGGTAAGATTTTACTTTGAGTGGGATCAGCCGTAAGAGGCGCAATTCACCTCATATCTACCGGAAACTATTTTTATAGTATATATCGGAACCTTGACGACTTCCGAAAACCAAAGAAAAAATAAAATAAATGAAATCAAATAAAAAATAAATTTAATTAGTTTGAAGTTTTGTTTTTCGGTATTTTTTACATTTATTCATTGATAGGACCTAACCTATAGACCTTGACAATTTACTAAAAATAACAATAATTATTCTTAAGTCGTCGGTTTATGTTCAGCCTCGTTGCGCACTTTTCAAACTTGTTTCAATAATTAGGCTTAAGTCGTTGCCTTACGTCCGGCATCGCATCGCGGATGATCGCGCATTTTTCAAACGTGTTTGGGCTATTATCCTTGCAGACTTTTGAGAGCTAAGGTTAGTGTATGATTTCGTCATATTGCAAATAATACATAATAAACGACAACCTAAAATGAGTGACGATAGAGCCATAGCTAGGGCGCGTTTTGGGACGGAATTGTGGAATCAAAACGTACAATCCATTATGAACAATATTAATCTTAAAAATTGGGGGTCTTTCTTTGATGAAGAAAATAATTGGATGGGGTAAATCTTTGCTTTCATAACTGGGTTGATTAGCGAATCGCCTAAAAATGTCCCATGCCCATCATGCGGGCAATTTATGAGAGTTGAGGCCGACGTGTCAAGGCCGTGGAGTCTAATACTGCGTTGCCAATGACACACCAACGTTTCTGATCCTCAACAGAGTAAATCTAAACGAAATTGTATTGCGTGTAACAAGACTTTGTCGATTTTGGATAATACTTGGTTTACTGGACAAAATTTGACCACCAATGACTCCCTTTTTTTTGGTTTTTTGTTGGACCAACCGACTGCCAGTAACATGCGCGGTAAGAGCCACAGGTTGCAGTTCAAAAACAGCTGTGGACTATTATAGCATGCTTCGTGAAGTATGTGAAGTTATAGTTTCGCAACATTATGAAAACCCCGAAAATAAGCTCGGCGGTGAAGGTTTTCATGTGGAAGTAGACGAGACTTTTAAAACTCGTCGCAAGTACAACCGTGGCAGGCAGTTACCCGGGGAAACCATTGTGATTTATTGCGGATAACTCTATTATCGTCTCCGACTGCATGGCGTCGTATCTCAATTGTGAGAAATGTTTGCCTTTCAGGAACATTTAAGGGTTAATCACTCCATTGAGTTCGTCAATAAAGATGCCGATGCTCACATCAACGCGGCAGAAATAAATAATAGATGGTCTAAGTGTAATATTAAATCTTGCAAAAATGACAAGTTTAGTGCGCAGTATTTGTCAGAATACTGCTATTTGACAATGTTCTGCAAGAACCAAGCTGGTCAATGGCTTCCCACTGGGGAAATTTTCAAAACGGTTTTAAAAGATATAGCTAAAGTATATCCCGGACCTGGTCGCGAAAGTGATGAAGACTGTAAAGTATTAACTTCATTGTCCCTGCACGAGTTCCTAGAGTTGCATTCGACTATTGAGGACATTATTCGTACCATCAGATGCTGTTCGTCGAAGACAGCTCTAGCAGTATTATTGGTGAAATTACGATTGGGTATCTCCAATAAGGTGTTATCAACTTTATTTCATTTAACTGAAAGATCGGTATCAAACACGGTAAAAGCGGTTATTATGGCTTTATCGGAGCATTTCGTGCCACATCATTTTGGCCTGCAACACTTATCACGTGACAATCTGATAACAAACCATCAATCTGGAGCAGCAGTAAAACTCTTTGCTAACAACAAGCCTAATTGTCTTATTACCATTGTAGATGGCACCTATATCAAGGTTGGAAGATCCAAGGACTATACCGTTCTTCACAAATCCTTCTGTGTGCACAAAGGCCAGCATATCCTCAAGCCAATGTTAATGGTAACAACTACGGGTTACATAATAGATATAATCGGACCCTACTTTGATAATGGCCGCAATAACGACGCGCGCATTTTAAACCATTCTATCAAAAAGAGAGAAGAACTCCAGTCTTTCTTTCAAGTTGGTGACGTTGTACTGGCAGACCGCGGTTTTCGAGACTCCAACAGCGTACTGACTGAACTGGGTGTGGATTTACAAATGCCTTCGTTCTTGTCTAAAGGCGAGAAGCAAGTAAACACGCAAGAAGTTAATCGTTCCCGACAAGTAACGTACCTCAGGTGGCCGGTTGAAGTTAGGAATGGGCATTTGCAGACGGTGTATCGTTTTTTTCAAAACCGTATACCTGTGCATATGTTACCATTAGTTCCGGAACTTCTTCAAATTGCTGCTGCGCTGTTGAACGCCTACCACCCGGAGTTACATCTTAAAGGTTCCTGGGAAGACTCCGTCGAAAAAATGCTGGCAGTCTCTACGAAAGAAAATCCTCTTAAGGAAGTAGTTGAGCGCGATAATCTGCTTCGCAAACCGCCTAAATGGCAACGAATTGAGGATAGTGAATTTCAAGACTTCCCTGTACTTCGTGAAAGTGATGTACGTGAGGTGGTAATGAGCGACTTTAAAACGAAACGCGCTGAATATTATGTGGCGTTGACTATAGAGAAATCCGGCTCTTTCAGCGTCGAAGTGTCCAAAGTTGAACATGACTTAATTCGTATACGCGTGCCTGGTCAATTTTCCACCTCAGCTGTTCACCAAGCTCTAATTCATTATGTACCGAACGGGACAGGTGCAAATGCCATTAAAGGCTGGTATTGCAATTGCAAAGGTGGTAGTTTTACGATAGGTACTTGTGTTCACGTTAGTAGCGTAATCTGGTATCTTGGTTATCGTCGCCATGAAGATCGAGGCAGTTGGTACCAGTCAAAATTGCGTGTAGTGTGTGAAGATGCCACTGAGCTTGAACTACCAGACAAACGTTAAACGTAGAAAACCTTAGCGTTAAATGAATAATTTGTCCGTTTTATACAAGTGTGTTTTGTTTAATATGAAATAAAAATTAAAGATACTACTCCAGTATCTTCTAATTGGTATGATTTCTCTATTTATTTTTCGAGTTTCTTATACACCAAAGACTATTCAAGTAAGCTATATAGTCTTTGCACGGCCCCTGTAAAGCTAGCAAAAGCCTACTGCATGAATGCTTGACAAGTGGAACACTTCTACAGGCGTTTTCGAGGATTTCGAGGCATAGTAGACCAAAAATATACGAATTTCATTTTGCCGCCAGCACTATACCCGTGGCAGTTACAAAATAATTCTTTCCTAATATTTTCCTAACATAATTATGAATCTAAAATAATAACCGTTCAAGATTTTCGTGTGGGGGAAGGCTTTCATATCCGGCACGGAAGTCATAGATTCTTCCTATTCTTTACATTATGGAAGAAACCTTCCATTCGTTGTAATTCCCAAAATTTACAGTTGTGAGCTCGAATTTTAGCTTTAAATTATCCCCCAACTACCCTATTTTAATAATATAATACGAATTTATCATAAAAGAGACGAAAATTTTTAACATTACGTGGACCCAGACTCTTATGGGGAGTTGCTGTTGTTCTTTGACAGAAAGAATAAATAGAATACTAGGCGAAACCATTTCTATGTATGTCGGTAGACACCACAGACGATGGGATTTAAATTTACCACTTTTAGCATTCGCAATAAATTCAGTACCCCACGACACAACAGGTAGATCACCGTTTTATCTAAATTATGGGAGAGAACCTCGAAATCCATGGGAAATTGACCCAGAATATGAATTAGAAATACCTCAAAATATGGACCGTACAGAAACTATTAAAATTCTCCATGATCAACTTAAATTATCCAAAGAATTAGCAGAGATTGCTCAAAAGAGACAAAAACTTTATTATGATCAGAAGCGAGACCCGATAGAATATATTATTGGAACCCTTGTCTGGAAGGAAACTTTTCCTTTGTCCCAGGCGGCATCAGGTTTTATGGCAAAGTTAAGTCCGAAATGGAAAGGACCTTACAAAATAGTAGATAAACAATCTCCTTTAGTATACAGATTAGCAGACATAGAAACAGGTGAAATTATAGGCACCACTCATATTTCTCAACTTAAACTGTATTGGAACAATGATACAGTTCTCCTTGACGAAAGGCTTATAGTAGAGGTTACAGATTAACCAGCTACTGAGAATTCAACAGCTGAGATCAGCGCGCAGACTTCATCTAACGTCCCCAATACCCTTTCTAAGGAAATTCCTGATCAAACAGGCTCTGAAATCCTAGATCATCAGTCTGTCCAAATCCAAGATAATTATAATGAACTGCGATCCTTAAGTGAAGCCGGTACAACAGAAACCCCTCATAGTACCCGAAGTCCATCGTTGGAATCGCTTATCGATACTTCAGAACCTGGTTTTGAATTATTCTCAGACCCTCCCGTTCTTCTTCGAACACAACACGATATGAGATTATTTACCTTATCTTCTGCAGAAGATAATACTACTGGTCCTACACTAATTAGCACCATACATGAGCGTTATAAGGAACCTTTTAAGCAAGGCTGGGTTAGAAAACTAATTAAGCGAAAAACAGTTAAGCCTGGTGGACCTTCATTAGGTGTCTATTATTATCCACCTGGCCCGAACTCTAAACGTCTGCGTTCCCCATCGGAAGTAGCCCAATATCTTATTGATAATGGTCCCTCGAAATCAATTTTACTTTAAGAGAAAGCCGATATCGTCTCCTCTCCATGGGAGGTTATAGTATAGAATTAAAAACCTTGTTAAAGGAGTGCCAGGATAAGTCATTCATTAAGCAACCGAATCATAATGCTTTATATAAAACCAACACAATCTCTAACTAATACTAAAACTACAAAACAAATGATAAAATCTATTTAACATTATAGATGGCTAAAGCTCATCCATCATCATCCGAGGACGAACTGACGTTATGTCCTTCACAAGATGAGTTAAAGACATTTTATAATTCGCCTTCTGTCAAAGAAAAAGTCATGAAATTGAATACTTATGAACCGAGCAACCCTGCGAGAAATTATATGAATAAGACGGACGTCGACTCTATCATCAGAAGAACGCCTTATCCGAAGTATCACCCTGTCGGTTCTAATCTTGCTCGTCCAGATTATTATCAACCCATAGTGAATAAAACACTGGAAGAAATTACAATCAGGCAACCATTCCAAAACAATTATATGTTGCATCCATTTCAATAGCGTCTTTGAGTCACTCAGATGAGTTATTTTTAACGCTAGCTATGATTATGGATTAAGCAGAAAAAGATCGCGCAATTCAAAATGCCCGTTTAGAGTTTCTGCAGAAAATGAAGTATTCTAAACCCACTGTATCCACGGAGTTGATCTCGACTCCTCATTCATTACCTTCTCGACAAATTTATAAGACTGATAACCAGCTGACGGCTTACTCTAGATTCAAGGTTCAAGCCTTGAAGAATCGTCTAAGTCAACAAAACTCAATCGCTATTCAAGGTAATTTAAGCGATGATCTCCCTGCGAATGAATCAGTATCCTCGTCATCCACAGATGCCAACCCAAAAGAAGGGAATTTTTTAAGCCAATATGCCTACGAGTTCGACAGACGCCTAACCCGTCGTGATGAGGGGTGTCTACTACCCCTATGGGACGATGGACGTCCTGTTGTAAAGAAGCCGCCCATGGGATATAAATGTCACAATTGTGACAAATTCAACGATCACTATGACCGCCATTGCCCTCATAGACTCCGTCCGCGAGGATATTCACTCGTCCCCATCGAACCAGTGCATTATCCGGTAGGCAAGTGTGCCTTACCTCGCGACTTCTCAGTGCCGTCAATCCTTCCGTCTACATATGACGAACTGTACCCCAAATATCCTCCTTCAATGACTTAATTTTTAACGTGTTATTAATCGTCAATTCTCCTTTTGGTCCTAAAATCTAGGTTACTTTTGTTTACTAAACTATTTTTGTATACATTCCGTTCTTTTTTTGGAGGGGAGAATGCACCCGTTGGTGCATTTATATTTAATACCCCATATTATAGTCCCTGAGGTCGCGAACGGTTATGTCGGTAGGGAGAACCGGACACAAAGAGATCGCCCGAGTGTAGAAGACGCTACACATATAGAACCAGTCGTGGGTCTCTTTGTGTTCGACTCTCCCTCTTAAAATTAACCATTCTTTCGGTTCAAGAGGAACCGACAACGCGGTACGACTGTCCGAACGCGCGGATAACAATTTTCTTGAAAGGACACAAGAAAAAACCCAGTACAACCCACTCTCCTTTTGGATCTCAACGAGTCAACGTGACGAAACTATAACGTGATAATCTCCAACCTCCGAAGTTCTGTTAATTAAGATTTTTCTTTTTTTGTAAATTAAATTCCTGGACTCAGGGTAAGAATGTACTCATTTTTCAAAAGGGCGATAATTAAAATCATTAAGCATCAAGTGATTTGTTCTTGATTATTACTAAGCCTTAGCCTAAATTCCACTGTGAATCTGAATTCGCTTAATCGAGAACCCTCATACCCTCTCTTACTTTAAAAATTGTAAATCGGTTACAACCTAACATAAATTAAATCTGCGGAAATGGAAAACTGTGGAAGTGCAAATACGCTTATGGGAACTGCGCAATTGGAACATTGCTTAAAAGATTGAATATGGTGTTTCAATATTGGGTAAAACTTACATATATGATTCATCTACCCCACGCGTTCTCGAAAAATGATGACAGCATCGCTTTAAGATAGTTGTCCATTGTTATAAACCTAACTGACTCTTATATCAGTCACCATAAAGTCAATGTAAACTGATGTCGTAGTGACACAACCACTTATAAGTACTTGGTATTTCTCTTCTTTGTAAAAATTAATCAAAGTAAAGTTTCGAGAACACTTTTCATAAAATAATTTCGGTTAATATTGCGTGTTACTCCGCGTTAGGTTTGAATAGTGAGATCAATCTATATTACGTAACTTACCCGGAATGGGAGGAGAGATGTTTAACAATGGTTTCGCTTCTCCTCTTATAATAATTCTCTTTCGTGATCAAACGGTTGCTGTGGTTCGAAATTAAAGTACTCCATTAAATAATCAATATTTTTTTTTTCTGAATTCAAAAGGTTTAGTTTATTTATTAGATACCAAATAAAATCGTACATTTTTTTTGACACGCGTCCGGTAAAAATTGGATCCAGTTTTGACCGAGTTACTGTTTTAAAAGTAAATTTTCAAATTTATAAGACACGCGTGTCGTACTTCGTAGGTTTATTTATTTTATTTTTATATCTTTTCGAATGTTATGAAAAGTAAATTTTACACCGAAAGGCATAAATATTGTCAAATTATGGACTAATTTGGGTTTAAAGGATCACCATCATCAGAAATGGATTTTATGTTGTAAAAAAGAGCCATCGCTTCTCTATTAAATGATATTTAATTTGCAAAAAATATAAATATTAGATCCACAATTAATAGAATTAAAAATAAATTCCGCGCCACCTTTTTAATATTACTGACCTCCTCTCCAAAAAAGCTCACCTAGTTATGGCGCCAAAGGTGGATAGTGGACAACTCAAGAACTATGGAATTTGAAAATATGATTTTTTTAGCTACGCGTCTGTACGTAACGTCATGGGTGCCCGCAGAAAGTTTTGCAAGAGGGCAATTGGTAACTTTCGTGTAGCCGAATTAAAAATGGGGGTCTGGGGGCGAACCCCCCAGTCGCTCCGTGATTTTTTTGTTGTGGAAAACTTAAACTATTGTTTAACGTAACTTTTAACTGAGCCTTATTAATGTACCGAAATTATCATAAACATTAGATTGAATAGACCAGCGGTCCAGCATATCGTTGAACAAGGTTAAATACACCTTTTTTAATATAGAATTCACAAATATTTAAAGTTTTAGAAAGTATACATTTATAATTGCTCATGTTTTTTTGGCTTTCGTGCAAATATAACCTTAAAAATTTAAAACGAGTCAAAACCTAGCCTCTAATACTATTGTAAGCTTTTATAACTAAATAAAATTAGAAACTTAACTCATCCTTTAAACAAAAACCATGTAAAAATAATAAAGTTTAAAATATTTGGGATATATCGTTAACAAAAACGTGTTACTTTACTAATGTGTATGCTTTATTTGAAAAATATAAACCTAAAGCTTAGCGGGGCAATCTATGATCCAAGGGAGGCATGGCCAGCCCAAGGGGGGCAATATCCCCGTTTGCCCCTCCCCCTGCGGTTGCCCATGCGTAACGTTACTATCCACAAGTATAAGTACTTTTTTATAGTAATCAATTTCTTTAATATATCATCTTTCTTTAGGAAAATATACGAGATTACTCCCAAATCGCGGTCTGAAAAAGGTTTAAGTATTTTTGTTTTACTTAATTTTTACGTTCGCGAGATACAGATGGCGTTGGAGGTAGG